>CAKAOI010046399.1:0-51187 GCA_916701655.1 Sebastiscus albofasciatus
TTGAAGACAGTAAATGCAGGCCAGGAGGGGAAACCACAGCTTCAGCCGTGCCTCTCCACTTTCGTAAATAAGACTCACAAATTGTGCATCACATCTGTCACTGCTGTACAGCAAAATGTCCATCTTGACAAGACCTTCAGAGTATGATGCCCCGAAACTGACAAAAAAGACGATCAGACATGCACTTAAAGGTGCAGTGTGTAGAATCTGGTGGCATCTAGTGGTGAGGTTGCAGATTGCAACCAACTGAAATTCCTCCCGTGTGTCAAGCATGTAACAGAACTACAGTGGCCGAAATTAAAACGTGAATGGTCTTATCTAGAGCCAGTATTTGGTGTGTCTGTTCTGGGCTACTGTAGAAACAAGGCAAACATTTTATTCGTCACCTTTCTCAAAGCTCTGTGGATTAATTTTTTTTTAGTTATTTTTCTATATTAAAAATGTTATCTATAAGAAAAAAGTAATGTGATCCAAGACTAAAAAAATGGAAACTGAAAGAGTTGAAAAATAAAATAAGATGGTGAAACATAAAGAAAATAAATGCATGCACTTGCATCCTTCACATTTCTTTTTAAATTGCATTTTAATTATTTAACTAACAACATCATTTATTCATGTATTCATATATATTTTTGACTTGTCTGATCATCTTTTACAACATTTTGTAAGTTTCTGGGCTCCATATCAGTCCAGCAGAGTTGTGGAGTGGAGATTATTTCACGTGTTTCCAATGCAAATCACAATATTTTGTGACTATCTTCACATTAATGCAGTAGTTTGCCATATTTTACGACATTAACAGGTGAAGCTTTGTAAACAAGTCAGATTTTGCACATGCATTCACTTTGGTATTTGAGGAAAACAAGATGTAAAGACTCAATCCTAGATAAATGACGAGCTGAGATGGGTGCATTTTGCGGCGCGGCACCCAGATGAACGCGTCAGAAAAGTGGAGCTCCGCACGGGGAGTCGAGCCGAGGGAGGAGGGAGCATTTGATTTTCCATCAAGCGAATCCAAATGCCTTCAGACCTCCCCTTCACAGCCCTGACAGGCACACCTACATACACATCTTCGCATCATCACACTCCCGTGCACATCCAGACAGATGGGTGCAGCTGCTGCACACCTCTCTGTGTCTAACTGACATATATATTTAACCATCCACACCTACTTTGCATGACACACACACACACACGCGAGATGCAAATTGAGGCACACTGACACACACAGGCAGGCTTTTCCACTCGCTGTTCCACGTGTGCAGGGTTGCCCCGAGATATTCACCAGAGATTTGGGAGTGTAACTGGTGCACGGCCCAGATTGGAGGCTTTGATCGTCATGCAGGAGTCTGCTCACCAAAAATGTTGACTATGGGTTATTTAGAAGCTGGAGGCTGCTTTGGACAAACGCACGCCACTACAGTAGCCTGCTTATCTGGCATCTAGAGTCTGGGTTTCCCTCTCCTCCCACCCTATCCTCATCTCCATTCCTAAATGTGCCAACCTTTTATTTAGAGAGGGGTTTTTTTTTTATCTGGCAGAATATGAAGCTCGACAATACACAGAAATGATAATAAGGCTCCTCTTCTGATATTTTGAGGCTCTGACCCAGTTTTGATTTGTTCCACGGGGGGCGTTACTGTGATACATCGCTTCAGAACTCAACTCTAAATCTTAATAAACACTGAATCTGCTCTATAATTACACCAGAAACTTTCCCAGCTCAAACAAGTGATGTTTGATGGGGGATTGCTGGATTTCATCGAAGCCGACCAGCCAAGTATTTGCAACCTACTTGGAAACGATTGCAGGTGTATGGTGGAATCAGCCAGATTGAGAGAGATGCTACATGTGTGCGAGTGTCTTTGAAGCAGGAGGAGAGAAACGGGATCTGAGGGAAGCGGTGAGTGACAGAAGGAGAGGCAAAAGGTAGAAGACAACGGGAGTAAAAATGAAAAATAGATACGGAAAGAGCCAGATGGAGGTTTGAATATTCTGCTAACTGCCATCCCTCCACATGTACCGTAGCGTGACGCGCCGCTGTCGCCGTAACCCGCCCGATGAAGGATGAGGCAGATGCGTAATGGTGTAGGAGAAGAACTCAAATGTCAGTCGGTAATGGGCAGCCTGTTATATTAATCCCAGTCAGGGGCCTCCTTAAGACTCCAACATCCTTGGGGAGGAGTGTCATAAAAAATAACGCAGTAAAGAGAACTGTGTAGCAATGCAGCATGAAAAATGCCCTCCATCTGCAGTGACTCAGCCAGTGAATCCAAGGTATGTTTGCCCTCTCTCTTCCTCCTCTCATCTCCGCGCTCTCTCCCTCCCTCTGTCTGTCTCTCCGTCTCGCTCTCCACACACGCTTCACTTCATAGACTCGTGTCCACACTCATACGGAGACGGACAGGGAGACACTTGCTTTAGCACATTATCGAGGCCTGCTCTCGTTCATCGGGTCCTGTGACATACGATTTCGCTCATTGTCCTCAAATAGACATATGAATTCATGCATGCTTGCTCAAACAATCACCACTGTCTTCCCTTTTCTAAATCAAACAGCGGATGCAGGCGTTTTCCTCGTCTTCTACCCCCTCCAGTTGGCTAATCTGTTAATTCTACATTCCCTGGGTGAGACAGACAATAAGGACGATGGGCTTCAACGTTAAAACCCCCGGCTATCCGATCTACATGGTGAGACCGTCTATTGTTACGGGGCTTTCTAATGTAAATAGGCAGTGTAAACAACAATCACTACATGCTACTGTCCTAGATAGATACTACTGTGCACCGCAACACCATTAAGCACAAAGAAACATTTATGCATGACTGAGTACGCTCGCATTCATACTTTGCAGTAGACCGTAGTGAGGCCGAGGACGCCGCATGCATAAACAAGCACTCATTTAGATGAAGTTCACAGTGTGGAAAGTTCGGCGTATGTCATTCAGTGTCCTAGACAGTTTGTAGTGGGATACAGGACGATATTTCCACAATAAAAGTCAGTTCACTGACGGTGAAGGAGGTGTGTGAATACATTTTGGTATTTATGAAACCACATTTGATGAGCAGTGAATGGAAGCATATCATCTCTTCTTCCTCTTTGCCAAGGCAGTTTACGCATATTTATTCCAAGGATGTTTTGCCTTTGCCTGACTGCACCCCTCGCCGTGATAAGTTTGCGGAATTTAGATTTTCAATCCGATGCACCTGTAATTCGAGGAATGACTCGTGTTGTATTGAAAATCCATTCATAAAAAGTAGGGATTTTCTTTGCATATGAATGAGTTCTATGTCATCTTCAGTTTCCTGATTTTGAATCGTATCCTGTTGATATTCGGGGGGAAATGACATTTACACAGAACGTAGAGCAGCCTGGTTATTCATACATGATGCCAACATTATCCAGGTTTCTGATTATCTTTATCAGTTCAGTTGTGTTCCTCTCTGTCGTTTCTGTACCGATTGAGTTGTTGCTGCAGCAGCTGAGGATGAACTCAGTTAGCCTTTTGACTTCCTGGACTTCGCTGCCTTTACTGCGCTGCTGGAATTACCTTCTTTATCTGATCACCAGCAAGAGCGATAATACAGTCTGTCTTCCACATTACCAGTGTCAGACATACACTTTCATTTCAGCATGTAGACCATCATTGCATCATTCATGATCATGTGTTTTGTTTTACTGACTTACTATTACATAATTCAAGCTGAGGATGGAATGTGTGCAGGAGATCACAGGATCCTGGTTTCCTTTTGAGGACTCCAGCTAGCATATAGGCCTTTTTCTCAGCAGACATTTGGCCTTGTTCAGACTGCCGAAAAATGCACTTTTTGCAAATCGGATCCAAACCACATTTGAAATACGATTCTAATCGTATTTCTACAGATGCGTCTCAGTACGGATGCTGTGGCCACTAAAGTCAGATTTCGAAGTGTCTTTTGCATAAGCAAAACACAGCAACAACAACGTCAAATCCAGAGTGACGGAGGTGCTGAGCAGAATCCATGTTGCTGCTAGCAGAGCGCTATAGAGGACAACATGCAGGAGAACAACAGTCCGTGGACAGAGTCTGAAATAAATTGTCTGCTGGCACTTTGAGTGGAGGCTTCTGTACAGCTTCCAAAGCTGGAAGGAACCTACTGGAACAAGACATGCAGCATGGAAGAAAGGCGGTTCTGTAGGTCGCCGTTGCTGTGCCAAAGAAAAAAAAAACGGAAAACTAAATACGAGGAAATTAAAGATGGTAACAACAAAAGCTGCCAGGCGATGTCAGCAACCCAGTTTAGGATTTACCGGACAACATACTCTGTCCCTTGACTTTTATTGTCGGCTCTGCTACTGAAGAAGTGGATGCTGTGGAGTCTGCAACAAATGGTACGTTTAGAACCGTTAACGTTAGCCACGTAGTTACTGATGCTTACGTTATTGCCACAACAACCTATGCAGATAGCTTGGTGATGCCTGGACACACAAATCCGATCTGATCACTTGCAAATAATCCATAGAAGTGAAGAAGAGTTTGTTTGTAACGATAGTATATCCAGCACTGGCAGTATAGTGAATGCGCTGTGGCCTGTAACGGCACGCTAAGGATGACATGATTGATTCAGTTCGCAGAGCCCCGAATACCCGCTCCTGCTGCTGCACATAGCGCCATCACTTGTTCATTAAAGGTTTAATAATACTGAGCATGTCGCGTGTCGACATTGAACCAACTTCGTCACTGCACATCTTTGGGTCCCCAGCAATACGCCCACCAAGTGTGAAGTAGATCGGAAGAACGGTTCCTGAGATACCCACATACAGACAGACAGACTTAGATACAGTCGATTCAGTTTACTTTAAAGAAGCTAAACACCGTTTGTCTCTGGGTTCACTTGTTAAAGAACTGCTCCAAATTTGTCACACAGCAAAAGTAGCTTACTTTAGCTATTTAAATGGTGTGACTACAAGGTTATTAGTGGAGTCTTTGAATAATGCTGAATCACTCCTACGTCTTTCCATTCTGCCGACATTGTGTAAATGCAGCAAAAGAAAAGGTGTTACTAATAACATTAACAATGGCTCTGTTCTATGATCCCATTAAGCCAACAACAACAGTACAGCTCTAACACAGTTGTTTTGAGGTGTGCAGGTTAAAAACAGGCTAAATGGATGAAATGACATAACAGCTACTGTGCTCTGCTGCTGCAGACCATGTGATCAAAGCTATGGAAAAAAGCTAGTAGGCGGGCCTTGAGTTGGAATTGCTTTGTCAAACTACTATGACCAAGGTCAAGAATGATTTCATGTTTACTAATACGCCAACATGGAGTTCAAACCATGCTATGGTTGAGCTACTTACTGTAGCTCACGTGTCAACAGATTCATCTTCATGTCAACTGAGCAAACTCAATTCAGAGATGAAGACCATGTGACATGGTTGAGAGCGACAGAAAAAGCTGGTAAGTGGACCTTGAGTTGGGATGGTTTTGTCAAACCAGGCGAAATTTGTTTGAAAATAGGTCCTTTTTTAGAAGATCTTGGTTACATTTAACTGTTACTTGCATTTAAATTACTATATTTCCTAACTACATATTGGCTCACTTGGGTAGTGTATATATCATAGACTGTATATAAGAAGTGGACATAGTCACTGTGACGTCATCCATTGGTTTGTGCCGTTTTGAAGCCTCAAGTTTGACATTTTGGCTATCGTCATCTTGGATTTTGCAACCAAAAGTGGGATGAAAGGGTGGAGCTAAGTACAACGAAACGCTGAATAAGACATTTTAGGTGACCAAAAGGTTATTATTAACTTTAATGGACACTGTTAAAGGGTCAAAGTTCTAAGACAAAAACACGGACAACTCCCAGACCGGAACGCCGTAGCAGAACCTGTCAATCACAAGGTAGCCATGCCCTAAAGCATACCCTGCTTTATGGTCTATTTTACTCTAAATGGGACCATAATTTACTAAATGAACATCATGCTGTATTGAAGAAGACTTGAAACTAGCGATTGAGACCATAAACTCATGTTTACAATGTTTACTGAGGTAATAAATCAAGTGAGAATTAGGCTCATTTTCTCATAGACTTCTATACAACGAGACTTCTTTTTGCAACCAGAGGAGTCGCCCCCTGCTGGCTGTTAGAAAGAATGCAAGTTTAAGGCACTTCAGCATTGGCTTCACTTTTCAGACCCGGGAGTTTCCCACTGGTGTAAATACACAAACATGCAGTAAATGCTTTGGGAGCCTCATGCAAATAATCCCGTACTAGAATAAATGATATCTTCCTTCCACTGACATACTGACACCGTTCCCGCCGTTAAACTCAACCCACGGTCGTGCACTTCTCGCTCACATAAGAACATGTGCGGGCGAGTCAGAGTGAGAGAAACGGCATGACAGCTTCTGCTGTGGTCTCACTCATCCGTGGCCTGCTCCGATGCAGATGTGCTCTCTACCTCGTTAACCTCGACCAATGGGAGCTGCCCGCGCGCAGCTGTGCAGCCGACATGCCGCTCTGCCTCACCAGACTGCGGCGCTGGCACGAGGAAACCCACTGGCACCGAGTCAACACATACTCACACGCTTGGACACATGTACGTACACACGTACTGTACACACTAGTGTGCACACATACACACACACACAGGACTGGAGAGTGCTCAGACATGACTGTGTTTTTAAACAGCATCCGCCTCCGTGCAGCCTGATGCTCTTGAGTCTCAGCAGTGTGTTGGCATGTATTACACACAGTCACCTTGTTCAAGGCCAGAAATAAATAGGTAATTTATCGACAGGGGCGGGTTTCCTGACTACATTCAATTACACTTTGCGAGGGGGCTTGTTGAAATTTATATCTATTCCTATAATGTCCACAGCGGCTCTGCATCCTGCAGGGCTGCAGCTCCTGCTACCACCCGCTTTACAGTAACCATAGCAACTACTTGGGGCTACCAGGGCTTTGAGGGGAGGAAGGTCAAGGGTTGAGTTCTGTTCAGTGGAGAAATCAAATCTGCTCTTTGCCAAGACAGCAGCTCTGAAGATTGATGTCCAGCAGGAGAGGAATCCGTGGAGCGAGTTGCTTTGGAGGGGGTTCAGGCTGCTCTGACCCGGGCTAAAATCTGCTGCCCATGCCCACTGCGACTGCCTCCCTATCCGACTGATCCAGAGGCTTTCCCGTCTGCTGAATCAAGATGTTTTGATCCGCCTGCGTGAATGTCCTGAAACATCAGAGGGCTGCAAATGTTGGATTTATTCCAGGGTACTCTCGGTCAATCAGTTTGCAGTCTGTTGATTTGTCTCTTTTTTTTTTGCCTCTTTCCTCTTTTACATCAGAAGCGAGCCCACAGGTGGTCGCTTACTTTACCGTAGCCATGGCAACTGCCCACGTAAAGCCAGGAGTGTTTGGCGGAGAAGAAGAAGAAAAAAAAAAAAAAAACCTTCACTTACCTTTAGAGGGGCAGCTCCTTGGACGAGCGTGGGTGGTTTCTCCTTTGCTAAGTGTGTTTTAGGCTCTGACGGACCTCTGACTCAGAACAAAATGGACACTGCCCATTGCTCCCCCCCCCCCCCCACCTCCCTGTCAGCCCAGGTGGGCCACATTCATTCCCCTCAAGGCCAATCCACAGATGGGTCGAGCCAAGAAGAGGGTGAGTTGCGGGGGTTGGAGGGAACTGGGCACAGTCCTGGCACGGAGGAGCTGAGCCATCTGCCTGTCAGGACTGCTCCATTTCAGACCCCTGCTCTGGCTCTCCGGTGTTCCCACCACAGATGGACAGCCTTCAGAAAGGTGTTAGTCATGCCTGGGCTGCATCACAGTGACACTAGGAGGGCCGTACAGTCTGGCTACCATTAAAGCAAAGGCTGAGCAAAGAAAGGAGGATGGAGGGGTAAATCTCTTGCATATTTGAACAGGTTGAAGGGGGTTAAGACGCAGAGCGGGGACCTGTCAGTAACTGATATTTGCACACAACATTAAGTAAACGCTGTGTGGATACCAGATATTAAATGTATCAGCCCACAACCCCTCATTCTACAACCAGGGCACCCACACAGCACCACCAGCTCTCCCTTTTGTCCTCTTTTTCTTGCTCCTACACCCCCTGCCCTCCTGTGTCATTTTCCTTTTCACTCGTCTCTTGTGTGTTCCCACGTAAAGCAATGTTTGAACACACAAACACACTTTTCATTTTCTCACCTAGGTCTCCTGTCCTTCTGTGCTATCCATTCACCTATTTTTATCCTCACCTTTCCTTCATCACATCATTTCTTTTTTTTGACCTTTTTATTTCTCCTCTCCTCTCTCTCCACTCTTCCTGTTCGGTGGTAGCCCCATCGCTAATCCTTTGGGATGCAGTGCAGCATCTCTGCCGGGGTTTTCTGGAAGTGGATTTGTAAGAGAAACACCAGTAAGCCTCTCTCTCCCCCCTGTCTTAATGGCAGATTAGAGCCTTGCTCCAGCATTAAGTCGACAAACACACAGAGCCGTGGCGGAGCCTCGCAGGCAGGTACAGGAGTAAGGTGGAGCAGCTCGGGGAGAGACTCGACATCTGTCAGAAAAAGTGGGAGCGAGCAACGGAGGTACAAAGAGGGGGGGAGGGCGATCATCGTAAACTAAACATAAGCTGCTTAATGTACCACCTGCTAATTCAATTTTTCACAGGGGAAAAAACAGGTACGGTGAAGCACACATGAACCCCCCCATGTTTACCTTTTCACGGTGATGTTGTGATGCTCGGAGAGGTTGACCTTTTTCAAGACATTGGCTTTGATCGTTGCTCATATTTGGCGGCGTATTTTTGTCCCCTGTGCAGAAAATATAGACCATGTTTACAGTGAATATCACATGATACAGACAATATCTTTAATAACAATTGAAAGCTTTTTGTGATCATGTTCTCGTACCATAAAATCTGTACTTCTTTACAGTTTAAACATGAAGATGTAAATGCATATATTGATTTAATAATCTCTATATTTCATATTTTGTGAAGCTCTCCATGACTGAATTCAAATTATCACGCGCTTATCTTTTGGTGCTGGATTCTATGTACATTTTATGAGGCGCAAGAATAAACTAAAAGGAGGTGCGAGTGGAAGAGTCTTCATCAGATCTTGATCTAGTTCTTCCTAAAAGCTGCCACAGTCAGAGACTTTGGACAGAACTAGGCTAGCCGTTTCCCTCCGTTTCCAGTCTTTGTGCTAAGCTAAGCTAACCAGCTGCCAGCAGAAGCTTCATATGTATTGTGCAGGGTAGACGCGAGAATAGCTTCGACCTTCTAATCTAACTCTCGGCAAGAAAGCGATCAAGTGTATCTCACAAAATGTCGAACTATCCTATAAAGTTTTACTATGTATTGTGTTGCCTATTGGTTTTCCACTTTTTCTTTTCTTAACATTCAGAGGCAGATAACACTTTCCTTTTAAATAAAAAAATGTGTGGTTCATAGAAAGTAATACGGTCTTTTTAAAGGAGCAGCAACATTTTGTTTGGAATAAGTGAAACTGCAAAGTTAAGATGAGCAGAGATATGCATTGTGGTTATTACTGCCCCCCCCACAGAAGTTCAAACCTCAACATAAACTGAATGAGAAAAAAAAGAAACTGTGCATTGCCTTTCCAAGACGACAAACAAGATAAGATGGAAGTGAGAAGAAATACAAATAGACGAATGAAAAAGCAGTGTGGCTCTTGGGATGACATTGTCAGCCTGTCGGTCCACCGCTTTGGTCCAGACTGAACTATCTCAACAACTATTAGATGGATTTCCATGACAGTTTGTACAGACATTCATGGTGTCCAGAGGATTAAAGATGAGGAATTTCCCCTATAGCGCCACTATGAGGAGACATTAGGTAGTCCTTATCACGCTGATGTATGTTCAAATGTTCATTTTTCTGATAAGTTTGGTTTTAATTAGTTAATTGATGCTATAAAAAGGGGGTGAGACGTCTTGAATGACAGTTGTGAGTCTCGCTGACAAGCAGGCTCCACATGACGTAAAATACTCAAGATCGCAGCTCCCGTATCTGAGATATTTTGGCTCCACTTCGGTACAGTGGGAGGAAGTGGAGACGCATCATCCATCATTATATATAGTCTATGGGACAGACCGTGGCTGTAATCGTCATTATCACCACACCCACAGCCCTGCCCCTCAAAAATCTTACTGATCATTACTTATAATAAGCATATCATAAAATCCCTACGCCCACTGAGTTTTTCTGGATCCTACACTGAGAAGCAGCTGTCGACACATCCGGCCATCCTGGATGCCTTCATCTGCTGATCCTGCAGATGATCAGACAGCTGGATGTTGCCGCCTCGTCGCTCCTCTGGCCGCTGTACGACAGTCAGAGGGACGAACCTAACCTCGTGTGCCAGGTAAGGTGGACTGACAGCAACAACAGGACAGAGGGCTCGTTACTGGGTCAGCGCCGTGAACCGGCACTGCGGCTCACACATCTGACCTACATTACGCTTCACGTAGCCTGGATGAGCTGCGCTCCGGTATACAGGAGTCTCTGGACAGAGTTTGGGAAACATCAGATGAGCTACAGTACTGCTGGACTGAGAGTGTACCTGATGTGGATGTTTACTTCACTTGCTCATACATTTTTCTTTTAGTTGAAGAGGACATAATCATGAAAAATTTGCTTTTTCTTGTGCTCATACATTATGGTATCTGGAGAGCCTACGAACCCACAAACTGTGAAATAAGACAACCCAGTCAGTTTTTGTGGGCTGTCTAGATCAGAAAACATGTAATCCAACAAGCCATTCAGATTTGGCTCCCCTTCCTATGTCACATGCAGGCTCATTAGAATATTTCACCCACAGCTTGAGAACTACCTTTGCAAAGGTACAAAATATTTTTCTCACTAGCCAATCAGAGCGGACTGGGCTTTTTCAGGTGGGTCTTCAAGAGACAGACATTAAAATGGAGCGTTACAGACAGAAGGTGAATACAGGTATATTCAGACAGACAGTATGAGGAAAATAATGTGTTTTTTGAACATTAAAGCATGTAAACATGTTCTACCCAAAATATAAATATGCACCTGGAGATGAGCATGATATGTTCCCTTTAAGTGAAACAGATAAAACTACTAACAAAGTAAGAAAACCTTCTAAATCAAAATAAGTCGGATCTATATCACTACTTTAAAAAAAAACTGAAACAGATCAATTAGGATCTAATTAAAAAAAAAATCCAACCAAATTAATTCATGTATAAAAACTTCTAAGCATTCATTTGAATCTTAGTTTTGGGGTAAATAAGGACAACATGAAAAAAAAAGTTTAGAATTTTACATCATATGTTTCGACAAAATGTGTCTAAAGTCAAAACTGAGCAATGATTTAATTGATAAAGAAAGTTTTCCAGATTCACCATCTTCAGTTTAGTAACAGACTTCTTCCCTCACGACTTCTTTAAATATGGATAATTCTCTCGTCCTCACCAGGGCTGTGATCCAAGTGAAATCAATATGGCACGACCACAGAATGATATGTGAGCAGCCTTATTTAAATCATAGAGGAAAAGATCAGTGTAGTCAGAAGTCACGTTGTGGTTGGACACAATATTCTGTCTGATCTCACAGCAGACAGATTTATTTGGGTTGTAATTTGTGGTTCCCGTAGGGGGAGAAGGAGGGGGGGATATGTGAGTGTGTGATGTGTGTGGCTGCCAGAAGCTTTTAATCTTTAGAATATTTTGCCTGAAATATTTGGTTCCTGACAGGGGAGATGTTGCAGGTGTGGTGGGTGTGTCTCTGTGTGGGGGATTCTTTAGTCTCTGTTACAGCTTTATACATTAAAAGTCCCCCCTCCACTCAAATGTGTTTTGCTCATTGTTACTTAGGCTGTTTTCACATTCAGCTGCTGAAGGGGGAAACGTTTCTCTGTGCTCACCTTCAATTTAAGCTTAAGACGTGTACCTACAAGCAGGATTTTGTGACATCGTAAGTTACAACTAGTTTAGAAGCCAGCTGTGGTCCAATATGTAACTTTTGATTTCTAATAATAAATATATACATACATTTGCATAAAGCAATCATATTTGACCACTGCCATGTTGATAAGAGGATTAAATACTTGACAAATCTCCCTTTAAGGTACATTTTGAACAGATAAAAATGTGCTATTAATCATGCACAATCATGTGATTCAATATTTTAATTGATTTACAGCCCTAATAACTACAGTATAACCAGAGGTGGAAGAAGTACTCAGTGGGGAGTTTGTCTCCCATTACCATAACACCAATGCTCATTTCTGTTTTGCTGGCAACTTAGGTCAATACTGTTCTCAATGAGTGTGCAAAGTAACTTAAACTGCAGTAAAAGTCCTTTCTGCTTTCTGTTATGTTACCAGTTAACCCTCAAAGATGAAACACTGAGGAGTTCTTATTTTTGTATTTTGAAGACACCCCAGACTGTGATAGCACTTTAAACAACTGCACGGATGACTTGTAAAGTAAACATGTAGGTAAAGACATTGCACGTGTTGTTGTGTTTGCGCGTCTCCAACGGCGACCGACTCCTCTTCCACATGTGTAACTATGTGTTTTGATGCGTGGGTCCCTTCCTTTGTGGACAGCCTATTAGTGGGACAAAAGCACATGTTTTCCCTTTTCATTTGAAAGAGATCAGTGGATTTGCACAAAAGCAACCCAATTTAGACATCTCTAACAAAGCTCGCCTTCTTCCTTCCCTCTCCCCTCCGCCTCACTCTCTGTCTCTGTCGCACATGCATTCGCACATTTGCATGCTCTTTGAGGAAGTAGCGGTTCTCATCCAAAAGCCCAAGCTGTGAGAAAAGGGGATTGTGGAGGCTAGCGACTGAAGGGACAGAATTAGTGGGAAACCGAGAGAGAGGTGTGTATGGGTGAGAAAGGTCCCCCGAGGAAGCTTAAGTCCACCCTGTTTTAAAACGCTTTGATCTCGCTCTGAAGCCGCTCACCCAAGAGTTAACACTGTTGCTTTATTAAGGACCTACTCTCCTCTGCTCCGCTCTGTCAACACTTTTTTTTTTTTTTCTTCGGAGCTCAAATTAGCAATTCAAATGGAGGCTATTTGGATATGCTCGCCCAGCTTCCTCCCCTCGGCTTTCCAGGCAGTTTGACAATATTTTTGTTAAGCCCCATTTCCCCCTAACGCAACTGTAGCAACAGGGGAGAGAGAGGAGATGGATAGATAGAGGGGAGGGCGGAGGGGGGGGGGGGGAGAGAGAGCATATGCAGCGAGTGTTAGTGTGGGTGTGGAAGGTCAAATAGGAGACAGAGTGGCCCTTGCCATTTGGCGTGTTCTCTCCGCTAAGCTAATATGAGGGATAATGACGGTTATTGGAATAATATGGTTCCGTTTAAAGCTGAAAGGTTTAAATTCATTCAGGGATTATAGAACAGTACCACCCTGCTATTAGACGATGAGCTTTTTTTTTTTTTTTTTACATTCGCTGGCTGACCTGAAGGACACAACGTACCGTTGAACCATCGAGCTGTTTCGAGTGAAATTTCCAAAATGCAACTATTATCTCCTTAAGAGAAAAATGTCTCTAAAGCTAATCAATATTTAATGATAACAACGGATAAAATGAGTTTGTGTAATGTGAAAGGTGTTGCCCATAATGATGAACACAGAGATTTATCACACCCTCAGCTCCATGGAGGTTTTTTTTGTGTATTTCAGCCAATTGTTTTGGTTTTTGGGGCCCACAACTTTACCGCTTTGGTTCACTCTCATCAACTTTGTTTTCATCAGAAGGGCAGCGATCTTAGGCGAGAAAAAAAAAGGCTCTAAAAACTTACTGTACACTTCCTGATCAGCACCAAGCAGCAGATAGACAAAGTTAGTGGCTAGTTGGTGAAAATTGTGGAGCATTTAGCTGTTAAAGAGCCAGATATTGGACTTAGTAAGGAGGACAGAAACATAACTCTCAGTGCATGCTAATGTTGCTCCATGCCTGCTGGATGTATCAATAAAACATTGTTTGCCCACATTTTCACCATAATAAGGTGATAAATGCTGTTTACTGCTGGTTTTGCTGCCCCCAAAGTGGCCAAAAGAAATGTATTGATGCAGCTTTAAAATCACATTCATGTTAGAAAGAAGTGGAATTAAGCAGTGAGGGCCAAACATCTTGTGGAAACAAATACTGACACTAAATTTCAAGAGACACTTAATTGAATCCTATACATTCAGAGATTTTAATAATCATTATAAAGTATTTATTCACATATTGGATATAGGCCTTAATGGCTTTCAATGCCATGGTCAGGCCACTTGGGGCTGACATTTTGTATTAAGACTCACTTCTGCCTCATATTTTTTATATAGAATAAATCTATGCTGTAACAGCTCAGGAGCTCTCTACACTATTGAAGTGACTCTCCACTCCAGCCAGCCAATAAACACTCAACTGAGTATACAAAAGAAAAATGGGAAAGAGAGCAGATCTTCTACTGGTCTGTAATAGCCAGTGCTCTGTTCTTCACGATGGTGTGTTGAGGTCAGAAGTCTCAACAAGCTGTTAAGGAAGGCCAGCTAGGTGATCAGGTTGTAGACGTAGACAGACAATACTTCCAATATGGATGTTGCTGCAAAGAAACTACACACTCTAAAATGTGGATGCTTCACACACACACACACATATTCAACCCAGCAGCACAGAAGATCTATACAATTACCACAGGTAAAGGTGGGCACCCAAGATTAGTGTCACCTATTCAGTATCCAACCAAATGTGAAATATGGTCACAACCCCCCCCCCCCCCGGCTTCAATTTGTGAGGTACGGCATTGAGCAATGGCCAGAAAAGTGTTTTTGCAGAGCGTTATGATGTCACAGTGAAGTTGACATTTGACCTTTTGGATATAAACTGTCAATATTATTATTACTTTTTATCGTATTAGACATTTGTGTGAATTTTTTTTCATAGTTAGCATATAAGGTCTTGAGTTATAGCCATAGACTGTATATAAGAAGTGGACGTAGTCACCGTGATGTCACCCATTGGTTTGTGGCCTCAAATTTGGCATTTTGGTTGTTACCAACTTGGTTTTTGGGTGTTGCCATCTTTTTTTCCAACCAGAAGTAACATTAGAGGGTGGAGCTAAGTACAACCAAATACTGAGTAAGACATTTTTAGGCGACCGAAATGAATTCATGAATAATTTCATGGACTGAAAACACACTGTGAAAGGGTTAAAGTTGTAAGACGAAAAACACGGACAACTCTCAGACCGGACAACGCCGTGGTAGCGACCTGACTTCTATACAATCAGACTTCTTTTTGCAACCAGAGGAGTCGCCCCCTGCTGGCTATCAGAAAGAATGCAAGTTTAAGGCACTTCTGCATTGGCTTCACTTCTCAGACCCGGAGGTTGCCCACCGCCAAAAACGTGCTTTGTGAGGTCACAGTGACCTTTGACCACCAAATTCTAATCAGTTCATTCTTAAATTTGAAGAAATTCCCTCCATGCGTTCCTGAGGTATCACGTTCACAAGAAGGAGACGTACGGACAGACAACCTGAAAACACAACGCCTCCAGCTACGACTGCTGCGGAGACATAAAAAAGAAACCACTCTCCCGTCAGCTCCAGTGTATCAACCAATCGTTCCTACTGGGTTTACCTCGGTGATGAGGCTGGTCTAGAGAGAGTGATGAGGCAGCGGGAGGATCCCATAAAGAGAGAGAAGTTGCACCACAATGGCTTTAAACATTACGATTAAAAGGTACTTTCCAGCAGAGGTAAACACAAACACTCACACCCAAGGTTGTACTCATTCGAAGGCGTTCACACACATCCATCATGCACAAGCATATGTGTGTAAGTCGATAGCCTTTGCACAAACACACACAGATACACAGGTAAAGAAGCACACTTGCAACACAAACACAACTTCTCACTCTCCCAAGAACCTTCTGGAGGACATGAGGGTGAAATTAAATATTATTCTATTATCCTCTCCGTGTGAGATGTGGGGGAAATATAACAACAACAGCTAATGAGGCAAGTGATATATCTCCCTCATGTGTGAGGCCTCTATCCTCAGCTCAGCCACAGAAGCCAAAAAATGTGGCTCGATTGGCACGGCCCGTCCAATTTTACTCCATCAGATTGCGTGTTTGTGCAGTATTATCCAAAACAAATAGAGGCGGGCTGGGTGAAAGTGACAGTTAAATGCTAATTCAATATGTCTCCGTCCTGTCAATCAGGTCCGACTGATTAGCGGCGCTTGTTCATCTAAATGTGTTGTATCACCTCCTTGCCAAAATATAATGTGATCCTTTCATGCGTGGTAGGCCTGGGCTGTGGCGCAGTGCTAAGTCAGCGCTCTAGTTAATAAGTCCTTTTCATTAAACAAGCGTTCATTAAACATTCATTCATTCACTCATCCTCATTTGCATTTTCTCATCATAAAAGCATTCATGAAACATTCATTTGTTCACTTGTTCTCATTTGCATGGTTTCGAATGCATTCTTCAAGGAATGAATAGGGCTGAAATAGGCGGCGAGGGAAGGACAGGAGTGAGGATGAGGAAGAGGACAAGGAGAGGCGGCGGCGGCGGCGGCGCCGAGGGGGCAGAGTGAGATTGTTGTTACTCCATTTGAACAATCTGTCCTGTAAATGACAATAGAAATTAGATTATGTTTCCTCTCATCATTATGTAGAAGCACTCGCCATGTAACAAAAATTGCCTGTTGCACAATGCAGGGGCCACGATATGAAAACAAATCATTTCTGATATCGAAGCACGCGGGGATGGAAAATGCGTTTTTGGTTGTGGTTGAATGACGCACCTGCAGTACAAAAGCATCCCATTTTGAAGCTGATGGGCCTGGATAACAGTTATGCCATTCAATGCAGCTGCCATATCCCAAATAATAAATATTGCAACAATATGCAATGAGGTCACGCATACGACATTACATTGCATCTTTTTATTTCCTTTTCATTTGATCCATATTGTATGACCGAACTCTTCCCTACATGCTTCCCCCCCCCCTTCTTGCGAACAGGCTACACATCAAAGACATATTCAACAAATCCTCTGTGAAATAGAGCAGCTTTGCTCTACACAACATTGCTCATGGTGCAACTCCCAGTACATACAGTATGGTTTGTGCATGTATGTGAATGTCAATATGATAAATTGAATACCGATGATGCAGCGGCGAGAGATCATCTTTACACGTCTCAAACCCTGGGAGCATTCTCCATCCTCTATCCCCTCTTCATTACCTTCTCCTCCTTTCCTTTTAACTTGCGCCGTCAGGGGAGACATCAATCTGAGTGACAGGTTGTGTGATCCTCCTTCCGGGCTTGGTGGGAGAAGGAGGGCTGTCAACATAAATATCCTTCCTGGATTCGCAACGGACATGGAGCGGCCATGGCCACCGTGAATCTTCATCCATGATCACAGGCAGAAAAAAACATGAGCCCATCAGCATGGCTGAAAACCTCGCCGTCACCTGCAAACGCCACAAGTCTCCCCCTCCCCTCTGCAAACAACATGATCAATACTGTCAGTTTAGTGCTTGTTCTTGATTGTTTGCCCATTTTTATTTCAACACAGGCAGATAATGCAGACAGCCTGCCATGTCTCCCAGTGGCTTAACTTCCTAGTTTGACAAATACAAGCTCAAACACTTTTCTATGTGCATTTTGATGTAGAAGTCTTCAGGCAAACGCCAGCCCTTTTCCCATCTCAGATCCAAACATATAATAAAATAATAGAAAAGTAATAATAGCAAATTCAAATAAGTACCCGGCACGCTTACATGCACAAACATGCACTAAAAGCACGCACAGCTGGCCCGGCAATGTCAACAAAGCATAATTACGACACACACGAGGGAAAGCGACTTCAATCTCTGCTCAGGTAGACATTACTCCTCTATATCTTTACATAGCTAATAATTGTTTGCCGCTTTATTAATGCTCTTGAAATCAAATGTAGTACTTTTAAGTTATGAAACAAATCAAGTATAAGTATAACTGAGTTCAGGGAAGACTGGAAAGACATTTGTTTTCATCATAACATAAACGAATTGGGGCTGCAATGGATTGAATTTTTTGACCACTTGGGGGCAGCGCAACAATCTGTACACACAACATTGACAAATTATCATGTTTTTAATGGTAAACATGTTGGCAAACAGTTGTTTCTTTACACATCCAGAATGCAGAGTGGATATTAGACTTACATTTGTCCAATATGGATGCTAATGTTGCTCTCTTTTTAGCTCTGATTTGGTCTCTACCAACTCCCTGAGGGAAATATATATCATAGCAGCTAAATTATCCACTATATCACCAATATTGCTAAATTTGGTGCTGGGCAGGTAGTGTATAATGGGTTGTAGCTTGTTTTTGTTCTGAAAACAGCTGCCTGCTGCGGCTAGAACCAAGGTTGATGATAGTGGTGAACATGAACCAAAACAGTAAAGTTGAGGTCAATCTGTATTTTTGAACAATGAGATTAGTCTGATTTAGTTCAGTTACTGGATGTTTTTGAGATTAGTAGAAACTTCTCTCAAAAATACAAAATCAATTTTAATCTTCTCCAAAGATGGACGGCTGGTCCAAACTACATGCTGTAATTTACGTTTAGTTTCAACAACAACAACGTAGCATTTCCTAATTTTCCTTCAGTTTCCATTCAGATCACATTGCAGTGCAGTTGCTTTGGCACCCTTAATTTATATGTAGTCATTTTTCAATTATACACCCAGATGCACACACTGACATTAACGTCGCAGCTCAGCGGGGAGTGACAAACCCTGAGGCCTCATTTGTTAAAGAAACTTAGGCACAAACATCACTCCTGTGACCAAAGTCACAAAGTTAAGTTTGTTTTAATGAAAAACTGATATTGAAGCTACAATTTACAGACCACACTGCTTTAAAGGAAACACTCAGAAACTAAAATAAATTAATTTCTGAGCATTGGTTCACCCAAAAAATGACAACCTGTAAACATTTTTAGAACAACTAATGACCCTGAGGCCACTGCTTTGTACTAGTTGAACTGTGTGGATAGAATTTGATTTTGTTACCCAATTCATCTGCAAAATGAACAGCACCAACAGAGGTACAGGAAGGTTAGAGGATTCATTGCCCCAGCAGAGCTACACGCATCTCAAGGCTAACACACTACATCTCTCTCTCCCTCACCTTGTTCGGTCAGGGCCAGTTACAGCAGATGCAGCTTATTGCTCTCCTGTCTTCCTCCCTGGGACGTTATTAAAGATTACAGGAGATAATCGCCGTGGTATCACACCGGATGCCAGGAGGCCCAGTATCATCACATGCAGAACAGTTCACTTGGGGAATACTGGACCGCTTCGACCTGTGGGATCTGTCCATAAGTCCGACAACTGTTAAAAGATAACATTGCGCTGCCAGACGCGGTTTCAGAGGGCTTAAAGGTACAGTCTTTGATCCAAATGTACACAAAAGGATCAACTCATCACCAAAATTTAGAACACAGGATTAGAACCTGCTGCTAAGAAATGTATTGGCAGGCCCTTAAACACAGTGACTTAGGCTACACTAGTCAACAACTAAATCTAAGTTAGTATTGTTTTTATGTTATCAGTAATGCTTACATGGAATAGTTCGACATTTTTTGAAAATATGCAATTTTGCTTCATGTCTGTACGATGAATATGAAGCCGGTTAGCTTAGCTTAGCACAAAGACAGGAAATGGGGGAAACAGCTAGCCTAGCTCTGTCGAAACGTAACAAAATCTACCTAGTAACACCTCTAAAGCCCACAAATTAAAATGTTATATCTCGTTTGTTTAAATTCTGCTTTTAATACGACAAACAAAATAAGCGTAAAAATGATAATTTGTGGTTTTACAGCACGTAACCCCCTGTAAAACTAAAAATAGATATTTTTACTCTTTCTACTAACGAGCTATAACGTGTGAATTTCAGAGCTTTAGAGGTAATCTTAAATGGATTCTGGGACGTTCTGACCGAGCCAGGCTAGTTGATTGCCCCCGTTTCCAGTCTTTATGCTAAGCTAATCTAACTGGCAGCTGGCTCAAGCTTCATGTTTATCGTACAGACATGAGAGTGGTATCCATCTTCTCATCTAAATCTCAGCAAGAAAGCGAATAATTGATATTTGGAAAGTGATTAACTATTACATTAACATATAGGGCCACATTTGTATCTATAAATATTTGACAGGCATAAGAAACTTTATTATATGTAAGAATGTAGCTCAAATCAATAGTGAAAACGTTGTGTGTGCCACATAGCTGTGTTTGTATGCATACACTACACATCTGTGGGGATTTGCAAGTTTATGTTCCCTGCATTCAAATGACCTTCCATAACTGCAAAGCGCCAGCTGAAAAACATGTCGTTCTCCTCAGAGGAAAACACAGGGTCTCTGCCTATCTATCAGTCTGTGCAAGGCAGCTTATCAGTGGCCTATCATTGTCTGAGCCACAGCCATGGACACCTGCTCTGCAGAGTCACACACAGGGAGGAGAGGAAGCCACCTGAATACAAATCAGACTGTCGAGCACAAGGAGGGGCAGGAAAGATAGGGAGAGAGAGAGAGAGACTGCAGGCTTTGGTTAGGGAACTAGAAACAGTTAATTAGCAAGGATGCTCATAATGCTATCTACTCCAACGCCTCCCCTCCCCTGCAAACAGCTTCCTCCGTGACTGCAGGTGCTGAAGGAAATCATCAGGATGATAGAGTCACGCAACAAGCTCGCTATTAAAACTGCCATTGAATAGACTTCTTCCTTTATTACTGTATTGATTTTCCATCTCTTACATTATTGATGAAAATGTGTCAAGAAAAAGAAGCGACTAATGATGATGTGGTTTCTGTAACAGCAGCTTCAGACAAAGACCAACCTCACAGATTTGTGTTTTTTGGTGAATTCACATCCTAACAGTTGGCTGTTTTGCCCGCCTGGGTTGCATAACGACCACAGCTGACTCATAAACACAGCAACCTCTAATTAATATTTTGTTGAGTACCCGAAGCAAGGTCATTATCGCAACACTTCAGTTGTAATCACGGCTGCTCAGCACTGACGCTGTACAGGCAGAGGGCGAGATATAAATATTCTGTTCTTCTCAGTGAAGGCTGTTTGATTTTAAACTACAGCCTCTGGTAGAATATTAACAGTCTGTAGCAAATGGAGAAACCGGTTTATAACCTCTGATGTCTTTTTCAATGTTGGAGGAAGGAGCAGGCTACACCATTATCATGTAGAACAAATCTATGACTGACAGAGTCTGAAATTAAGTTTTTGGTTCAGCTGCCAATGGCAGGGCGATATAAAATATTTACCATCCAGAGTTAGTCTTGAAATAAATTTGCATTAATAAACCATTGAACTTGTTTTCGATGTAGCTGCACAGCAGTCTATTATTATAATAGACTAGTCTATTATTCTGACGTTTTTAAACTTCCCAAAAAGGATGAATCCTTGGCGATCGCTGACTTTTCCTCTAGCACCACCATGACTTTGACATTTTTGATTCTGAATAACATTGATTATTGAACGGATTGACTTCTATCGTGTAACGATGCATCAATCTGGATCGATTCAATGATCCAATATCATCAATGCAAAGTGAAAACATCGATACATATCTTTAAGATATGCCGTTATTTAGAAATTCCCATGGCACGTCTGTGACACCATTTCTGTCCAAGCACATGTAAAAAAAAAAAATTCTATTAAAACATTAGAAAACGTAGCACTTTAAAGTGAACAACAGGAGGTCTATTTTTATTCTTTTTATTAAAAAGTATAGATAATTTTTCATTTAAATGTCTGGAAGAGCCCAGTATTAAAATTGTCAAATCGTATTTTAGTTTCTTTTTGTGAGTTGAAATGTGACTGATTTTGTTAAATGGGTATATGAGATCATTTCATATCAATGGCAGACCCGTGAATTGAATTAAAATCGTATCGTGGCAGACTTTGGCATATTAGCAAATGTTGTACTGTTGACCAAAGAATCGATATACTATTGTATCGTGATGAAACTTGTGATTTACATCCCTAGACTTTAGTGCTAATTTAGAAAATCAGCAAATGTTAGCATGCTTAAATGCTAAACTAAGAAGGTGAACATGGTAAACATTCCCCCTGCTAAACATCAGCATATTGGCATTGTCACTGTGAGCATGTTAACATGCCGATATTAGCATTTCGCTGCCTCACACAGCCACTAGCAGCTGAGTGTAGATTTCTGGTGTAAGACTGAGACAGATCCTTCTGTTTTGTGTGAAAGCTCATTAAGTGGCCGTCTATCCTTCATGTACCTGGTTGATATTGCTGTGGTGAATAATGACAGAAAAGAGAAAAGTAGTCTTTACAGAAGCTGAAACACTTTCATGATGGATGTTTTTAAGCATCATTTATCTCCTAACCATTAATTGGTTTCACTTGAATTGAATTTCTAGTAGTGGTATCTTATTTTTTGATAAAACACTCTCAACTCAAAGTCCACTATATCACTCTTTCCAGAGCGTTCCATCAGATTAAACAGGCTTCATCAGCAGATGGCGTTTTCTAGTATCTTGCGGTTGAGCATTTTATAAAAACAGTTACCTGCATTTGATGCATATTGGGCGTTAATTTCCTATTATAATAATTTATGATGGTCATGCAATAAAATATGAAAGAATAGGGATGTCACAATACCAGAAATTTAGTAGTCAATACCAATACCAGTGAAATTCCACGATTCTCGATACTAATTCGATACCACTGTAAAAAACAAAAACAAAAAATAATCCCATGTATTTAAACATACACTCCTTATTACTGTTTGCATACTGTTTTTTTGCTAATTCATTATCAAACCCTGATCATTATCAACCCCCTGATGATCCGCCTCAAGTTTCTCACCAAAAACTAAATCTTACAAGATTACATTTGAACACATCATCATAACATTATAATTTACTTTAGACCGATACTCATTTTAGAATAGAGCTTGAAGGCATCATAATGTAACTCAATTTAACCTCCATGCATTAGCTGTTTACTCCGTTATTTAGTCAAGCAGCACTGTGCTGCTCACCGGCTCTGCCCTACGATACCTGCAGTATTGTAGAAAAACTAGTACAGTCACGTTTTCAGTAATTTGGCATCGACTTGGTACCGAAGTATCGGTTCTCATGACATCCCTATGAAAGAATATTAAACAATACAGTATATTACAATAGGACATAATGGTCAAACATAATGTGAAGCAACGCTGCGTGACACAACATGTCATATTTGCATTTAATCAGTATCCGTAATCTGTATTACATTTTTTATTGGCATGGAAATTAACCTAACAAGGTCACGATTACTGCAGAGATTAATTCATATAACCAAAGGATCACAGCACACACACCACAACCTGATGTTTTCCAGTTCTTTATAACAGTATTAGCTGGTACAGGCACACCACGACCATGAACCTTAATCTCAACCAATTTTCCAGAACAAACACAATGTCACCTCCCGCGAAATGCAAATCCTCCTATCATCATCATCTGAAAAATTCATTAAAACCCCCCCTGGCCCTACCCCTACCTGTCTTCACTAATGGCATGTCGCATGCATAATGCATGAGAGTAATATAATATTATGGATTTTGTAATGCGGATCCACCTGTGTTACAAAACACAGAGGGGTGCTGTAAGTAAGCACTCTCTGGCATGCATTTCAATTTCAAAGTGGATACACTTTGCATGGAGTCACCTGATCAAACATGTCAAATTGAACCAGGCATCGGTGACAGTGAAGCCAATGGCAGCCTCATGGGGCGATGCAGGGCTTCCCTCCCCATCACTTCATCCCCGGCATTGATTTGATGTGAACTTGGACCATCTGTCTTGCGTTAATTGCACATGTGCTGCTATGTAGCCTCATTGGTGGCCTGCACTACAGAGGGACCCATAATAAAAGGCTGTGTTTTCTCTCCCAGCAGGCAGTCCCCTATGGTTTTCTTGATAATAGGTGAATGCGTGTGGTTCATTTACTCCCAAACACAGTTGGTCACACGTCAAGTAGAAACATGAAATTCAACGACTGATCCAAATTTGAAATCTCAACAGGAAAAAAGGACACTTCTCCGTTGCATTTATGGCAGATGTGCAATAGTAATAGTGCATAATCAATCAAAAAAGCTTCTTCTCAGTCTCAGCTTTGCCTTAAAACAGCTTTTGTTGACCATCTACAAATGCATCCCTCACATTTTATATGCAGTTTTAGAGCTGCAGTGGAGCAGGGTTTGGACTTTCTGAATAATAATAAGTGGCTAAAGGGGAGATTTAGTCAGAGTGCATTCATCTCGCTGGCTCGGCTGTGGGTGACATCGCTTTCCCCTCTCCCACTCTCGGTCTTTTTTTTCCTCCGCCGCGAACAAGCACTCATTGAGAACAGCAGGGCTGTCCCCTCTGACTTTAATATTACATGGTCGAGATGAGGGGAACACAGGGCAACAGTGAGGAGAAGATATTTTGATGTCGAATGATCAGGGACAATCCCAGAGCAGCTGAGCTGAGAGGAAGGAGGTGAAGCCAAGCGGGCCAGAGACACACACAGAGAGAGAGAGAGAGAGCAGGAAACAAAAAGAGACAGAAGGCAACAGAGTGCAAGACAGAGCAAAAGCTAGGAAATAAGACAAAAGAGAAGGGGAATGACAGAGATGTAAGAGTGCAAAAGAGAGAGCAAAAGTGCAGAAATAAGACAAGAGAGGGTGAGAATGAAAGAGAGATGTAAGAAGAAGGAAACGCTGTGATCTTCTGTCTCTCTACAGTGAGAAAAGGAACAAGGCCGTCCTGATGGAGCAGGGGAATTGGAAAAACAGAGAACAGCCATTTCCCGGTCTTGACAGGTGTCATGTAGAGTTCCACAGTGCATGATGTTGGCTTTCTGACACACACATATACAGACAGTCAGTTGAAGCGAAATGCCAATTCTTCACTGCACTGTACTCAGCAGCATGCATTCAAAATTTGGATTGTATTTTTTTCCCTGCATAAGCTTTTGAATGTCAGTTAAGGTGATAATGTAGGTTACTCATTCACTCAAATCACAATTAGACATCCCTTTTTGCAGGCAAAAATGTAAAAAGTGTTAATATATACAATATTATACCACATATATATTGTTAATAGAACTCCACTGATTGCACCCCTAAAACATTAGGAGTCAGACTCATGATGGGCAGTATGAAAAAAAGCATAAAAATCCAGATTCAGATATTGTCTTTTTAATTCCATGCATTTTTCTTCCTTGTCAAAACCTGGCACCTCCATTACCCACAATGCAACTCGACCACTAACAGTTCGGTAGGAGATTTGGGCTGATGTGACCTCGAGCCGCTAGCCTCAAGCTGTGATGAGGAGCGGCTACAGAGGTCTGGTAAGTCACTTCTTTCTAAAGGCTGGCCCACACTAAAAGACTTTTAAAATCTTAACAGATGTTGAAAATGTGAGAGATCCCACACATAACAACATGTTATGTTCAAATATAACAGTTTTGTTCCTATAGTGTGTGGTGAGCAACGATTTGGCCAAAACAGCAAACCACACAATAACAGAGTCCATTCGTGAACAACAAGAGTCCTAACTAAAAAAGACAGAAATCTCACAAAATCTTTCGCGATCAAATGTGACTTTAGTGTAAACAAACATGGCGGACAACGGGCAGGAAGAATTAGCGATGTTAGTTCTTGCACTACTTTGTACTGATAATTCACGAAGGATAAATGGATGAAGTCATGGAGACATGTTAAATAAACACTTGTGTTGTTGCCACAAATCAACAAGTTGGTCTTCTATTTCTGAGGTCCATGTTGCTACTACTTTATGCTTTGCATTTTGCATTAGCTCATGCATTAGCTCATGCATTAGCTGCAGGGTGGTTGTCCTTCCGTTTCAGTCAGCTCAGTTTTCAGTTGGCTATCGTTCTTTCCCACATGACTGTGTCATCGGCTGTCCTCGGGGTTCCCCAACCACAACAGGATATCAGATCGTAAATATTGAGCATGTTTAATATTTACGATTTGAAATCGGTGCGGCCAGGATTGACTTCCGAGCTGATCGGGGATGTAAAAAATGCTCTTAACATACCTCCCACCACAGGAATGTCTGGAAAGATAATCTTTAGAACCATCAAAAAATCTGGGCTTTGCTGGCAAGTGTCGGGCACGGGGGGGGAATCGGGATCAAAATCGTCTTGATTCTCGTGTAGTGTGTACCAGGCATAACTCCACATTTCAAGATTTATTTCATTTTAATTTCACACAAACATTAGCAGCTGAAGGTTGCCTACATTCTGAGCAACCATTAAACCATTAAAGATCTGCCGTCTCGCCGACCCAGAACCGATGTTGAACCGAATTAGCAAAACCGGCGTGGCATCGTGTTGGCTACCCGCTGAGAGTAGGAAAATCTGCCTTCACTCTGCCCGTGATGGCCCACATATTTCTTGCTACTAGCTGGGTGAGGAGCGCAATCATGAAACAAAAACTATGAAATATAAATGTATCCCTTTTGGTTTCTGATTTTGAGCATGTGATTCTCAGAGTAGACATGGATGCTGTTAGACTTCATAAAGGGTCAGACATAAGACTTCTGCCAGCCACTTCAGAAAATTCACTACGACCCATCTCTTTAATGTTAAAAAGCACAGGGGGGAAACCTGTCTAATAAAGTCGTGCGGTTCTTCCTGTGCATGTCTGACAACACGGCATGCAACACCATCTCTGTTTCCACAGCAGGAGCAGCAGAGGATGCCAGCCACCTCTCCTGAGAAACAATTAGCCGTGAACTTCAGAGGAGAACAATGATTAGCATGTGAGCATACTGATAGGAGGGGGAACTGGAGTTCTCTTACAGTTACACAGTATTGATCCCTTACATAACCAAGCACTGAATTACATAACATTTTGTGCTCTCAGGATACCCAACCCCCACCGCTGCCCCACATGACCCCATTCACACACACACACATTCATCTCTCTCCCCTGCTCGTTTTCATTTGATTTTTCTCTCCTTCACTGCAGTAACCTCATTTGGACCGCTGCGCTAATTAAAGGGTCCACAAACCAGAGTAAGAGCCCGCCATATGCTCTCGCCGACAGTAACTCCAGAGTGTCACAACCTGGAGCGTCAGACATACTGTAGTTGTTAGAGCAGAACCGAAATACATTACAGCCTTCTGCTCACCTCAACCAAATCATAAAACCCCTTGAATCTTCTTTAACTAATATTCATTTAATGTGCGTCATATTGTGCTTTTATGGTGCGTAACGATAACTGTGCTAATCACACACTATATGCAAAGAATGATGTATGCTGATATTTCACGGAATAGCACTTTTCAAAACAAAAAGGGAAAAATTGAGGTTAAGATGTGGAAAAAAATGCATAAATAAGTACAGAGACATGCAAGGAAACACATAAAGTGAATAAGAAATGAAAGATCGCAAAAAGGCATACTCTACCGTTAAAACACAGCATAAGAAGTGATTTAAATCATGATACTTGCTCTGGCAGCCTGAGCTCCTCAGGCAGAGAAGCCTATAGGGGCCCTGGCGGCATAAGCACCGGTCACCTTTAATCTTTAGTCTCCATTAAGGAAAAGCGAAAAGAGCTTCAGCTGAGACTTGCAGAAAGCTCAGAGGCTCATAAGAGAGCAAAAGCCTTCACCATAAGTAGGGACCAGGTGCAAAGCTTCAAAGTAATAGATCTTTAAATCCAAGATAACAGACTACAGGACAGTAAGAAGTGGGAGATATGGTTGTATATTGCATATAACTTCATAACATAAATCCAAAAAAACCTGCTTCTTATACACTTAAAATAAAGGTTTTGGAGATTTTGGATGTTTAAAGGGCTCTGATTTTATACATGAAAATCACTTTCTCCACTATGTGGGTCAATACACAGTATGTGAAAACAGTTACTATATCCGCGTCTGTGGCTCTACATTAACCTAAGTGATGTGAGTAATATGACTGCAATAGGTAATTAGCATGCACATGGGGAGAGTAGCCAAAGACGACCCAGTTTTTAGTGCCCATCGTTAAAGCCGGTATATGACTGTAATGTCTCTAAACGGCTACAATCAATATTTTATATTAGCGATGGATCAAATGACTACTTGTACTTATATGTGAAGGGGGGTTGCTTCACGAATCACCCGACTGCAGTTCTCCTCCGCTCTATGGAGAATTTTAGCATAAATATTCAGCTAAATGCAGTGTTGTAGTCAAGACCACCTAAACAGAGACCAAGTCATGATCAAAACCTGAGTGTATCGAGACCGTGACAAGACCAAGACTTTGAGGGGTTGAGACCAAGTCAAGACCAAGACCAAGGCAGGGCAAGGCCAAGTCAAGACCAAGACCAAGGCAGGGCGAGGCCAAGTCAAGACCAAGACCAAGGCAGGGCGAGGCCAAGTCAAGACCAAGACCAGACCAGTGCGAGTAGTCCCAAACTGCGTGACACACTTGCGATAAAATGTGGAACATGCAAACCATAGGGACTCCCTCCAACTGATCTGAAAGATCCACATTCCCATAAAAACACCCGCAGAAAACAAATAAAGATTCCTCTTCATTCACCTCTTTTATTGCCATATATATATAGTTAAGTTAGCAACTAGCTGGTGAACATAATGAAGCATTTAGCAGCTAAAGAATCAGATATTTCCCTCAGGAGTTGGTGGAGACCAAAACAGAGTTAAAAAGTAGAGTGAATATTGGATTTACATTCACTTTATGGCCAGAAACACAACTCCGAATGAATGTTAATGTTGCAAGATGTATCAATAACCAACTGTTTGCTAACAGGACTCCCTAAAAACTTGGTATTTCACCCACGGGGGGTGCCTTACGTCCTGCGTCACACAGAGTGTTGTGTGCCTGAGGCGCATTTTCATCGGCTCGCATTGGGTTGGCTCGTCAGTTTTTGGATAAACTAGCAAAACTGTAACCTAAACAGTTGTTTGTTAACCCTAATCTTTGCCTTAACCCAAAGATTAAACCTACAGGAGACCTCGTGCTTCAAACCTCTTTTTTTGTGATCGTTGATTTACGAAGATGCACTCAGAGATTTTTGCTCATTGTTACGTTGCTGGCACAGCTGCAACCGTGAGGAATAGATCTATGAAACTTTAATCCGGAGAGCAGAGATTAACGTTACTGTACGATCACACTGTGATTTTACTTGACTCCCCCTCTCTCTCACACACACACAATTCAACTCTCAAACACTTGCCGAGCGCAAATTTGTTGACAAACTGGTGATGTTAGGGTTATATAATTTAACGTTAGGGTTAATCTATTTAACGTTAACAATACACTAGGGTGACTTCATTATTTATAGCTCCATGGGGTTAACGTTACCAAGCGCACGTGAGGCTTGTTTACAAAGGAAACCTGATAGTGTTTGCTTGTAAACAGTTAGCTAACATTAGCTAGCTAGTTATTTTCTTCCAATACCTCATGACACATGATATGTTACACATGTTATGACATTCTAATATTAGCATGACTGGATCGTGCAGATTAAAAGTAGTAACGTAGTGAGTAGTAACACAAGTAGTGCATTATTTATACAAAAACTAACATCACTTATGAACGTGCACTCGGAACACGGGCTGAATGCTGGTCACAGAGCTCGCCGAAGCGTGCACTGAAATACCATATTTTTAGAGAGTCCCGTTTGCTAACATGTTAACTGTATTAACTCAAAAGGCGATGTCAGTGTTGGGTTTACAGCTTGCTTCCGCCGTAAAAGTCAGTTAATGCATGTTTAAATATGTACAAGGTGAACTTGTTTGCCTTCAGTTTTAACATCTGACAGATGGCTCAGGAGGACAAAAGTAATATTATATGCCTTTCTATACTCTGTCCAATTCGAATATCACAGAAATTGATTGTTAGCTCAGAGTCCTGATTGCAGTCTGTGAAGGCACCTGTCCTCTAAACATATGGTGGCATTATATGAATTAATTGGATTATAGTGATTCTTTAAATGTGTATTACTACAAATCTACATTCATTCTTTGATATACTGCAATTTCTTCATTTGAAAATACAAACTAAGAACATCCACTGTACTAAAATCAAAGTCAATGAACAAGAAAAAGATTAAAATTGGACAAAATGTTTCAAATATCTCATTACTTTTAAAAAACTAGTTGGGAGCAGAGAAACTCGAGGCGTTCAGAAACACAGACATATGTTAAGATCAAACAGCAAGCTAGATTTTACAATATCTCTGACTTCTAAAAAGAAACTTGGCTGACTTACAACAGAGCCAGTCTTGTTTCTTTTTTTCTTTTTTTTGCTGTAGGGCTTTTAATCACAATATAGGTTGACATACACATCATGAACTTTGCAGTAATTAATTACACTCAATTGTTAATCTTATGCAACCTCCAGACCTCCTCACAACCTATTTAACACCCTGTCAGCGCAGAGCACCACCCTGCCTGCTCGGCTGGAGAGTCATTGTACAGTAGAGAAAATAAATAGTTTAAAAAATGAAGGGCAAATAAAGAGATTTGGAGGCTTTTCTCTCATATGTACAGCTCATGTAATGAGGGTCATAGTGCCCTGGGCTACTCAACTGTACAGACAGGGAAAATAATTTAATTCATGAAGGAGGGAGGGAGGAGGAGCAGCTTTCCATATCAAAGAGGGTTGGCAGCATTTTGTTTGAGAGGCACATTTTCAAATCCTACAAACTCAATATTCTCTTTCTGATTAAAATTCCAAGCGTCTGCCCTGCCTCTTTGCCTGATTGGTGTGTCAAGAGGGTTTCCAGACAAAGGTACTGGATTCAACTCCTTGAGGCAATTGCCGGCTTCGAGTGTTAAGTGCAGTTGGAATCTGTGGGGGTGCTCTGTGTAAAAAAAAAATCTTCAGACAGCGAATCCCAAATGCATTGTGGGGTTCTTGTTCCTTGTACGGCGAAGAGAGAGAGACAGCGGTGTCAGACAGAAGGCTTGTGTTTCAAGTTTGATCCTTTCTGTGTCACGGCGCCAGCCTCATAAGGCTGCGACGGCCTCATAGCGTGGCAGCGCTCGCTCCTCCGCAGGATTCCCACTCATCAGAGCAAACGTCTATCAGATCAGACACATTAAGAAGCTAATTGTCCCCCTTGGGTTGGACTGTTCATTATCTGAGCCAGTGCACAGAATTCAGTGGAGCAGGAGCAGAAATAAGAGGCCACGGCGAGCTGACACATACAAGCATGGTCAGTGGCTCCGTAAACCTCAAACAGACATCAACATAGACAGCCTGTGGTTGTACTGAGCCTCCAACTCAGTGCCTGGTATCGGTCTGTAAACAGGAAATCGCACTGTGAAATTATCGGCTTTTTCCCCTGAGCACATAACCCGCTAGCAAAAATATTCGATTCACTTGAATATTCACTTTTGTCTGTTTCTTCAATAAGACATTTTGGCAAAGGCATAGACCGGATAAAAAAAAGCTCTTCCGCTTCGAGGAAAGCCGGTGTTTGCCAAGTGAAGTGTATTGTTAATCTAACACCACAATGAGGCCTTTACACACCGGGACGTGACAAATAAACGACATGAAAAATGCAAGACACTCGCCTGCGAATGTTTTGCATCAAAACTATTCATAATGGCAGCGGTGCGAATTTGCGACAACACTTTTTCAATAACAGAATTGAATAAGATTCGCACTGGCAGAGAACCAACTACAAGGACCAACTTTTAGAGAAATGCTCTGAGTGAATTTTCCTCTAGTAAACAGTTAGGCAGTGTATATGTCTAGGGCTTTTATTGTGAAAGGTAAGGGGGAAAAAAATCAACCTTGTTCCGAAAGCAAAACTGTCACCTTTTCGACGCGTAATATTCACGTTCTGTGTGAAAGTATTCACGACAAAAACAACAGTTTGAAAAAATCTATTGACGTGCAAATTAATCGCAGTGAAAAAAAAAATCCCCCCCGGTGTATAAAGATCTTTAGACTGTATTATCAAGCAAGAGTGACACTCTCTTTTCATGAGGAAAAATCCTCTAGTAGCAGCAGGAGCCACATTGGACCCCATCCAAGTAGAGGCATATTGGCAGGTGAACATTTAATACCATTCACCCTTCCCCAGTGAACACACAACAACAGTCCCTGCCCCCCCTTTGAGCTCTAACAAATAACTCCTCTTCATGGCCAACGCGTGTCTTTATTTCCACACACAATTGAGTCATTTTGGGATTACCCATTGTGTGTACAGCTGCAGTCACAGGATTAGGGATGACTAGGGATGATGGCAGAGAAAACACCGTTCTAACCAACTGCACAACGCCAGGCACCGGCTCCACAAACGCCAGCTTAGAACGCCGCCCCAGGACCCTGAGATCGTACCGTGAGTGATATCAACAGATGATAACGTTGGATCTGTTTCTGGGAAAGATGTGTGCTCTAAAAGATATCAGAGAAGGGACATAAACATCTCTCAATGTATTCCTAAATATCTAAAACAGCATGTGTTTGTGTGAGAAGACAACACATTTTCCTCATCACAACCTGTCAGCCTGTCTCCTTTCTGTTGTTCGTACCTTTTTGTGACAACAATCACATATTTGTGACGGCGGCTGCATGTATGCCAGCGGAGGAGGCGAGCAATGACTGTCAGAAGTGACACGTGATGACTGGGTTTGCAAGACACACCATTATCACGACTCTCACACCTCAGGCAAGTACACTTGTGTGTGTGTATGTGAGTGAGGCGTGATAACAGGGTACACCTCATGTTTTCGTGCGTCTTGTAAGACAGAGCTGCCAGCAGATGGGCCTCATATGAGTGAAGCAGCGGCAGCCGGCGTCATGGGGACGAATGACTAGCAAATGCTGTTATTACACCTCACTACAAACTGGTAATTTAGTGTAATTCCAGTCAGTGTCACAACAGCGGCGATGTGCATTTCAAGCGCTGTCATTTTTTTTTTTTTTCAGAGGCTGCAAGCTAGTGGATCCGCAGCTGAGGAGACACTATGTTTTTGGGTGATGCGCTCGTATGACACCCCTCCCACCCCGACCTCTGTGAGCTGGAGTCGCGCTGAGAGGCAGAGATGTCAGACGTGGTGGGTGATCGGCGGGGACAGCGTCCAGCCGTCCCGTGCCAGCACAAAACTGTCATTTGTGTGTGTGTATATGTGTGTGTACATCCTCTCTGGAGAGTGGAGGGGGCGCCGAGGGAGACACAGTGACTCACACTGTAGATGGGAAGGGGAATTGAGGGAGAGAGAGAGAGAGAGAGAGAAGGATTGAGAGTCACTCATCATCACACATGTGCCCACATCACCACCCCCCCCCCCTCCACCTCCCTCATTACAGCCCACACCACCCACAGACACTAAGAGCGCTCACACCAAGTTTATGCACACGCACACATATGGCAGCATATGAAAGAAGTAGCCTCTACATCAGTGTGTCAGAGGAGCTTATCCATAATGGGCGAAGCAGGCTGCAGCAGTGAATCAAGCACTTATTCAGAGCCGTCCTGTATAATACAGTGTTCACAATTAGAGCAGACATTCAGAGAAAGTGGTTAAAAGCTTGTGCAAATTATCATGTTTCAGTATGGATTCCCGCTTCCTCGCAGTGACAGGTCACAGCGTGCAATATTCTACAATCTGGATTTTACATGTTGAATTTAAAAAAAAAAACGCCGGCTTTGATCTGGTCAGTCAGCTATTTGCCCATGCGTGAGGTGTTACGGGCAGACTACTGTAGTACTGATGCCAAAATAAGTAAAAAATAAGCCTGTGTGGCAGAGTGAACATAACCGCAGTTTTTCCAAACATCTAACCTGCCCGCAGTATATAGCAGCAGTGTGATGCAACTCATCCTCCACACAGATAGAAAAAGCTTTGGCGTGCAATTACTAAATTAGTCGAGAAATTAATTTCAACCCAGTGAACTGACACAGAAACGCACTGAACTGCTAATCTGGGAGCAGGAGGGCTAAAAAATCCTCTGGAATTTAAAGTTTAATGGATTAATGATGTCAAGGCTCTCAAGTGGATAGGTCTGTAGCAGAGTAACTCTGGAGGAATTAAATTGCTTATGGTGTATGTCAGAAAGTAAGCCTACAGGACTTCGCTAGTACAGTACAGTAGCTGCAGCCCACTTCTGTGCCGTCTTAACTACCCATGATGCATCAGAGGTATTGTCGTGAGTCCTTTTATTTCACTTGCCTGGCTTTTCCTTCCACACTCGGAGAAAGTGGTAAATGGCCTTACAGTGTGAGTCAGTGAAGCCAGTTTTTCTTGACGTATGACATGGCCTATTGTTTTCTAAAAAGCCCACCCAGGGACTCAGCATCATGGAAGGGCACAAACAGCATCGCTGATCACTCAGTCAGCGCGCAGCGATTAGTCATAGCCAAAGAGTCCAAATCCAAAATAAGTCATAGGCCTATTTCTGATTGGCCCCCACACAAGAAGATTAACACAGCGTTTTTAATGAACTTGGACCCGTAGGCAAAAGACTGAATTAATCATTTTGGCAGGAGGAAGTTTATTAGACAGCCCATTGTCTTTTTCTTCAAGCTCAGTTTGCATGTAAACTTGAGCATAAATGTCTCTTGGTAAACAGCAAACAGATGATTGTTGGCCCAACGGACTGAAGGTCTCTATGGGAGCAAATGCTGTATATGCATACATGCGACCTCAGACACACACAACACCAATGTACATATATGTACAATGACATGCACATGGCTTAGACCATATGGTTCAAGAGAAAATGAGACTCTAGAGACCAAATTAAGGTTTATTAAATGGCATGGATTTGGATTCATGCGAGCTGAGAGCCTTTCAGTAGCTGTAGAAGCTCTAGTATACATGCTAGAGGCTGTGCGAGACTGTATTGGTTCCGTGTTCACGTCATATGAGATGGATTGTAGAGATGGGAACGATTCCTTTCGAGTGTTCACTTCATCAAGAACTCAAGTAGTTAATTAAATGATTACGGAGTTCGTCATGTGAGGATCAAACTACTGTGCATTGATAGTAAAACACCATATCCATTAAATTTGTGTTTGGATGGTAAATGGCACTTATATAGCGCTTTTCTAGTCTTCTGACCACTCAAAGGGCTTTACACTACATGTCAGCATTCACACATTCACACACTGATGGCAGAGGCTGATATGCAAGGTGCCAACCTGCCCATCAGGATCTATTCTAAATACTCATTCACACACCGATGGCACAGCCTTCAGGAGCAATTTGGGGTTAAGTGTGTTGCTCAAGGACACTTCAACATGTGACCGGGAGACCCAGGCATCGAACCGCCTTAATATAATTTTTTTAAAATTCACTTCCGTAAATGAAAGGGGATATTAGGTATAAAGACAAAATCTCTCTTTTGTACCAAGATGTAAACATGTTTGTTTCTGCTGTAAAGTTGGGCGTTTTAACATGGGGGTCTATGGGGATTGACTCGCTTTTGGAGCAAGCCTCAAATGGCCATTCGAAGAACTGCAGTTATTAGCACTTCGGCATTGATTTCATTTCTCAGCACCAGCGGTTGCCATTTGGTTTAATTATATTGGACCATGGTCTTTGGCTGCAGTAAGGTATCCCTATTTGTGCAGTTTGTGGGCAAGTGCGCATTATAATCACCCTTCACTACACTATGTATGAGCTGAGGGGCCGACATGGCATCAACATGATCCAATACAAGACTAGTGGATATGAACCTGACTAACAACATCCTTCTGCATACCCCAAAACTAAAGAGGGAGGGAGAGAGGTTTAATTAAGAAGGTCTCAGCGAGCACTGTGGGGCTGTTTCACTCTAGATACATATCTATTAAGGTATTTTTAGTCAGGTTGCTGCTCTTTAAAGCAATTCTCTCACTCCCTTTGTTACCCTTAATGAGAAAAAGGATCGTCTTGAGTGTTGTTGTGATCCTGAAAAGTTTACTTCTGATACGGGAACATTAACATCTCTCACTCAAAGGCAGGAAATAGAGAGAGCCAAAATGGTGATGGGCTATCACAGGGAGTTGGAGTTGTTCCACTGACATGGGAGACTGCCAATATAGATATGCAGCATCATTATTCCAAGGTGACATCCTTGGCAAGTTTTCTGGTTTATAACATTTAACATTACAACAACATATTCTTTGGGTGTAAAAACGTCCGTAAACGTTTGTCTAGATTGATTTTAGATGTTGAAGCATCAGTTCTTTCTTAAAAGCTGCACTTACCCATATTTTATGTTAACAATGAGTTAAATTACTATGTGTATGTGACAGGTGTTGCTCGTAGTGATGAACCCACAGATAATTATGACCAACCTCTGTAGTTTCCCCTCACCTTTTTAGCATCTTTCAGCTTATTGTTTTGGTTTTACGGACCACAACTTTACTGTTTTGGTTCACCTGCCCAGGCCCAAAATGGCAGAAACACAAAGTTAGCAATGAGCTAGAGATCATAGTGAAGTATTTAGCAGATAAAGAGCCACATATTTCCCCCAGGCGTTGGTGGAGAGACCAAAACAGAGCTAAAAGGGGAGTTAGATTTGCCAGGTCACCAGAAACAAAAAACGAATAAATGCTAATGGTGTTTGTCGTCTGCTGGATGTGTAAATGAGTAAAGGGGGTAATAAGTCGTTGTTTACCACTTTAAGCTAAATTCTGACTAAACAAAGCCTGGACATTCGTATTTTAATGACAAAATGGAGAAAAATATATAATAAATAACAATGGGTCTTCAAAATCAATGAAAGCTGAGCTGTCTTCAGAATTAATGAAATTTAGATAGAGTCCCTGAAAACCAAAATATTTCTCTATAACATTAAATATTCATGAAGAAGGTAGAACAAAAGTCAAAAGAACATTTTTAGGTGTTATTAAGAAGAGTTTAACACTCAGAAAATCACTAACACTTGAAAGAGACGCTAATTCAAATGTTGGTAAAAACCTGATTTGTGCACGGAAGTAATTGACTTCTTCATTTACAACCGAGCCCCGATGACAGATAGTGTGTTCAAGTAGGACCCCATCACTCATAGTAAAAAGCAGATTGAGAAAAACAGTTTTCAGGTCCATTAAAGTTATTAGAGTCTCAGTATTTTACTTTACATGAAATAAATGTGCATGTTCCCTTGTAAACAGTGTAAAAACAGTCTCATTCAGTCGATAAACGTCCTCTCTCCCTGCAGACATTCATTTTTCTTAGATATTTAAACACAATAAATTGGGCTCGAAGTTGAAGTTAACTAAATATGATTAGACAGTAAAATCTCATCAAGAGCGACTCCGTTCTGCTAGTTATACATCAGCTAGTGCATCCCTTGTCCTGGTTTAGTTAGAAGAAAATAAACCTGCCCTGTATTTATGAAATGAGTGAAAAGGACAGACGTATCAGCCAAACACAACCTTGCTCGGGGGAGCACACATACAGTCGACCTGGCCCTTCTAATTCCTGTTGCGTGCTTTTCTCACCTGGCAAGTGTTTCCCCAGGGTAGGTGACAGAGGTCATGATGCGGAGGATGGTGGGCCTGATGCGAAAGCAGAAGCCCTGGGGATGGACTATGACAACCAACACCATCATCATCATCATCATCATATCTTCATCTTTAGGACCCCCATTGTGTGTAACCATGGCGACAATCTGAGCGAGAGGGGGGGGCAGTAGTCCTCGAGGATGGTGCAGTGTCAGGGTCAGTGCAGGGGCCTTCAAACTGCCTCTCTATGCTGCTATATAAGGAAAACGACTCTGTATGAAGGTTTTCATAAGACAGTGTCCCTCTTATCTAACACCATGAACACGTTGTGGGTATTTTTCCCCTTTGAATCACGGCTGATATTGTTTGCCACGTGTAGATGAATCATCAGTCTAAGATTGAGAGCCTTGAGTTGAACATAGTGATTACAGACTGTCCATTTAGATCTACAAGAGGTGAACAAAAATATCAGACTCGACACACTATTTCTCTTTGCTAGAACAGTTTTCCTGCCTTGACACACAGTGTGTATGCCATTTTTTGAGGCTTTTCCCCATGCCACATTACATAATGTTGCGGTGTTTGTTCCAAGCACTATAAATCACAATTACAAAGGCAGCTACACGAGAGACTCATATTAATTTAAATACTAATTAGCACATTACAGAGACACATGAGACCATGCAGTCATTGTCTATATTTCTGGTGAATTAGGTTTGCCTAGCAACAATGCAGCATCAAGAATGATAATCGAATTGATTCAGTTTTTCAACAGAGAACAATGATTTGAGCTTCAATAAAATGGCATTTACCGCAGGGCTCTTCGCTGTATATTGTTACCAGCTGCGACAGCGTGTGGCTGGTATTGTTTTCACCTTGTGAGTCCGTGTGTGTGTGTGTGTGTGTGTCCGTGTGTCATCATGGTAAAATGTGGTCCTGGAAACACCTACTGTAGCTGAAACTACCACTGAACTCTGGGCAACCTCCTGGTCTGAACCGTGAAGTCAATGAGGAAGTGCCATAAACTTGCATTCTTTCTAATCGCCAGCAGGGGGCGACTGTCTGATCAGATTGTATAGAAGTCTATGAGAAAATGATCCTACTTCTCACCTGATTTATTACCTCAGTAAACATTGTAAACATGAGTTTATGGTCTCAATCGCTGGTTTCAAGTCTTCTTCTATACAGCATGATGTTCATTTAGTAAATTATGGTCCCATTTAGAGTCAAACAGACAATAAAGCAGGGGATGCTTTAGGGCGAGGCTATCTTGTGATTGACAGGTTGCTACCACGGCATTTGTCCCGACCTCAGCTGTGCTGTGCACACACCCTCTAGCTTGAAAAAAAAAACCACCTGAATGTAGGGGTACCCGTGGCAAACGTTAGTAAGACAACTAAGAAAATGGGAATAAGACTTTGGAATTATCAGGAGTCACATTTCTCCTCTTTTCATACAGGCTAACCACCTCAAGTCTCAGCAACAAGCTAGCATGTCCAGGACCAGTCTGTCCACTGAACACAGAGACCAAACTGATATCAACCTTACATCTAAGCCCCAGTAAACAAGACAACGCCCACATGTCACAAAGGTAACGGAGATTAGTAACTACAATGTAAATTACAAAATGTAATCCCTTACAGTAACTGAAAAAATTCTTATTGCCAAACACTGCCAGTAACCCTCTCTATAATCACTCCTTTAGTCAATATAGCCGATCATATATGGATCAGCATATATACCAACCATATACAGTTGTATTGATTATTATTATTGGTTAGATATACATGTGTTGTCATTAAGCTGCATTTATGTTTATGTTCTCAAATAACCTCTCAAATAACCAGACAGAAAATGCAAAGCTGCATAAAACACACAGCGTTTTCACTCCGATACGTTTGCACATGCATAAGGCGTTATGATTGCTTTTTTAATTTAGCTGGTGTAATGTGGACACAGTCTGAATATTTACTAGGAATGCATTTTTATTTCATGATTAATTTACCATTACCTACCAATATTTTTTCCTCTCGTGTTAAGTAGAGCAGTATCATATTCTTAACTACAAATCCACTATTAATTCATTAATGACATAAGCCATTAACATTAATATTTAACAGACTGTATGTTTTATAATTAGTGAAAACATTGACACTAGATGTGTGTTAAATGTTGCAGGCGAGATGTGGAGATTGAGATCATGAATACATGCTCCAATATGTACAATTTTCCTCTCTCTCTCTCTCTCTCTCTCTTTTTAAATAAACTAGTTTAAAAGCGCCAACATGAGAAGATTAAAAATTGACACAAACAATAAAAAAAAAAAAAATGTGAGATATGGTTTGAAAAGTCTGGAGATGTGCTGAAGACAGGTTTCGGCTACAGTCAGGGGCGCACACACCGAGTTAAGGTCACCTTTGGCATCTGGGTTGTGACTCATTCATCAGCAGAGGAAAGGTTAGGCTACACGCTTCTGTGAAACTGCACGTCATGCATGATCATTCTTTACTCTAGGCTGAATGATGTGCATCCTATCCTGTATTTAGTCAACATGTCACATCTCGTCTGTGTGTGTGTGTGTGTGTGTGTGTGTCTCAGCTGGGTCTCACCCATGTGGGCTTCGCATGAGAACACAGCGTGACCCAGTGAATGTGGACTCAGTATTGTATGTCCATACGTCTTCTGCACTCATGCCACATGAACGCGGGATGTGTGAGTGATGAGTAAACGTATATATCCAGTGTTACCCCCTTTGCAAACCTCAGGCTTCTGTGTCAGATGAGCCATGATCACAGAGAGCACCTCTGTGTGTCGCATCAGACAGCAGCAAATCTCAGATGACAGAGAGGCACAGAGGAAATAAGTCCATGAAACATTAAGCAGAAGCTTCACTGGAGGAGACCGTTATTCATATACATACATCTCCGACCAAAGGCTTATCCAATGTGGCATGTCTGCTGTAGCTTTTTTGAATGTCTACTTCAGCCCTACACACCGGGCTTAATCACAGGCGCATGGGAATGGGACTTCTGCGACAGTGGGCTTACTGAGGGTAAAGGCATGGCCGAATTGATTCCAAGTGGCTGCCAACGTCTTATCGGCCTCTCGCTAAGCACCCTGCTAAACGGCCCTGTCAGAATGCCATTGTAGCCCAACCATGAAGAAGATTAAACTGCTGCTAAATCACAACTACAAGTGTGTTTATTGTGATGTCCGACGCTGCGAGGAAGTGCAGGAAATTGGGTCGTAGAAATAATAATGAGCGGGGCAATTTAAAGAAAAAAGGAGGAAATGAGCAATAACACTCATGAAGACGGCCGAGGGAGGTAGGGAGGCGATGGGAGAATCTATGACAGAAGTTGTAAATCCGCATTTAATGCCGCGGTCTCAAATGGTATCCGCAGAACATCAAAGAACCCCCCTACTCCCCTCTCGCAAAAAATCTAAGAAAGCAAAGCACTCAGAGGATTATTCCTCTCCAATCGCATACGCTCACACTGACGGGATCCTCGCTAACAGACCCCCCCTCCCTCCCACACCGAGAGAGAGAGAAGTATGCGTGGTGAGAAGAAAAGAGGAGAGCAAAAGGAGGGTAAGAGCTTTGGGGAAAAAAAGATATATAAAAAGGTGCGTGAGTCGATCCATAAAGAGATTCAAGGACATGTGGAGAGAATGTGAAGTAATGAAGAAACTAGATAGATGGAAAAAGAAAGTGAAGGTTAGAGTGTTTGCCCTTTTAAAGGACAGATGAGCATTCAGGCCCAATGAGAACTGGCACTCGAAAAGCTTTATCTACCCACACAATACACACACAGACACAAGGGTGAACCTTGTCCTCTTGATGGTGACCAGTTCAGTCTTACCACATCCGAAAAATGTTTTTTTAGAGTAACATGAATTCCTTTTAAAACCATCGTGATGCCCAGATGATGAAACCATGTACATCTGCACAGAATGTCATGGCAATACATTAATATTTCAGTCCGAATCAAAGTCGTGGAGCGGCCGACAGACTGACATTGCCATCCCTAGAGCTGCATTGTTAGTGTGCATCACACAGATTCAAAGGATGCTCCAACTATTGCTCTTTAAAGTCGGGGAACTCACAAGAGACAGATTTAAAGAAGAAAAGGTCCAAATCGACAACAACAGAGGCCGAGACATCCTGATTTTCAGTCCCTAAAATGGATCAAGAGTTCCTGGTGAGTTCTGAGACCAGTCAGTTTGGAGCTAATAACACAGACTGTAGAAATGGTCCAGAGGTCAAATTCGAGCAAATAACATAAGGCAAAAAAAATGTGCCTCGTTTTGTTTTCTGTCTAAACACATGTTCCGTCATTAAAACGCTCCCTTCAGAGAAACGGAAGACATTACACAACTGTTTTCATGGTTTAAAGCTTCAGTAGGCAGAATATTTTTGGCACCATTGGGCAAAAATTCCAAAATAACCTTTCAGCATATTATAATTCAAGCGTTCTGAGAGAAAACTAGACTCTTGCACCTCCTTATGGTTCTGTTTTCAGGCTTTAAAAAAAAAATCTACTTTGGATTTTGGCCAGTCACAGGTCATTTCAGGCAAGAGAGTGAGCCAGCCAACAGAAAGTATAGAGCAAACACCTGTATAGCAGAATAAAAACATACAGATACAACAGCACACTGAGAATAATATTCAGTCCATAACAGACCTCGGATAAAGTGCCCGGGAAAAGAGGATTGCAGCCCTGCATTTACAGATAATCTTTGGAACGAGGCAGGGCAAAGAGAAACCTAGGAATTCTGTTAACAAAATGAAGGGAGAGAAAAAAAAAAAAGAGCATCAGGCACGCTTATCTCTGAAAGGCTCCTGCTACCCAACCGGGTCAGATGAATAAAGAGGTTTTAACCTAATTTCTCACATCCACCATCGCTCTGACCGTGCCTGACCGCAGCCTGCAAGAGACACTGTGTGTGTGTGTGTGTGTGTGTGTGTGTGTGTAAAAGTAATGGAATTAATTTCCGACTTGGAATACACAGCTGGAGCCGTATGATAAATGCTTTTGGTTGAGGCTGCACATCAAAAGATGCTGTCTTCAAACACAGTTTCAGTCAGTGTTGTGTTTTCCATGCAACACTTCAAATGTTGCACTACAAAACACTGAGCACATTTGGTCTGAATATTCCTTGTTTCAGAGTCTAACAAGTAGATTTTAATAAAAGAACACACATATGATAATAAGGACAGTGGCTCTATGGTGGAGAAGACAAAAGCAAATGAATATGCATGGCGGAGAGCAGCATTAGCCCTTGAACTAATTTACTTCCATCCTGAGTAATGACTCATCACATGGAAACCGATGGTAGATCAAAAATCACACAAAGAAGGTTTATCCAAAGATTACACCGCCCCCTGCTGGACAAAGCAACAAGACACTTACATAAGGGAGGTTACAGTAGTTCAGTTTTCTGTTACCTGCAGACTGAGAGGTGATTGTCTTATAAATTCTTTTTTTTTTTTTTTTTTACCAAAATTGCTGTCTCATGAAAACATAACCTCACAATGATGCAAACAGGCTCCATATAAATGTGTGTGTGGGTGAATATTTTTGTTAGTGCTTACAGTGTGGTTTTGTTACTGCACGGTATTAAGTGATGCATGCATGTTGTCTACCTAAATGTGCATGTGAGTGTGTGTGTTTGCTCCATTACTCCATTTCTATAGTGTGTACTGCTTCAACTGTAATACATTTTAACCTTTTTAAAAGGTTAAGAGGATTTGCAAAATGAAAAAACAGTGCAAAGTCACTCAGGAGAGCATCTGCATGTCAGTGCCATATAAAAGATGTTATGCCATATTCGGTGACCTGATAAGGAATGTCAGCCATATTACTGGTCTTTTTTCCCCATAGTTGACCCTCTCAGAATTTTAAAGTAGCAAAGCACTCTTTATTGTAATCAGTGGTGTAGTGGAAGGTATACGCAGGTATACTCACCTCTTTTTCTAGCAGATTACACTATACCCACCTACTAACCAAAAACCCATGGAATATATAGGAATGTATAACCACTTCCTCCTCTACTGTAACCCTACTAACCATCTACCAAGCAGTACAATCACCTCAACGATCACTCCACCACTGACTGTAATCAACTGTGCTGCTCATATTCCTGTAAATTAAACCTACTGCGTCTGGTACTCAACTACACACAAACACTACAAGTACAAACTATTAGGCAAATACTATCCGACTAACACTAGTCAGCAACAAGCGTAAGCCTTTACGGTTACCTTTCAATAACACTGTGTTATCTCAACGAGGAAGTTATCTCTTTGAACTGGGAGAACATTATTCTCCTCCAGTGCTCAATGCTCAGGGTCAGTACAGAACAACAGGCACCTGCTCAAGGTACCTCAGTGAGGTGGATGCTTGCAGCTCTGAGAGCTCAAATCCATCTGGGGCCTTAATATATATATATATATATATATATATATACATAATATAATATATAATATATGTCATATATAGTATATATATAATATATATAATAATAATATATTATCTATTATATATATAATATATAAATATTAATATATAATATATATATACACATATATATGTATATATCTATAGATATATAGATAGATAGATAGATAGATAGATAGATAGATAGATAGATAGATAGATAGATAGATAGATAGATAGATAGATAGATAGATAAATATAGATATATATAGAGAGAGGCCAAGAAGTGAAAGTCCATTGTTCGTTCCATTGCAACCAAAGAGTATAGAGGCAATTTACGTTCCTTGTTGCAACATCAGCACCCAGCAGCAAAGCTACGCTTCCGCCATTTTGGACTGAAAGCAATTACCGGAAGCCAGTAAAACGTCCGCCTAAAAAAGTGCCGTACAAAAGTAAAACTAAATTATTTGTATTCTATTGTCATATTCTACCGAAATGGCCTGTGTGTGAACAATGAAATATTTTAAATCTAATAAGCGTTTTCAGTCCAAAATGGCGGCAACGGCTGTTGTCAAAAACACAGGAGTCTCATCTCTTTGCTTCTATACTCTCTGATCCCCATATGGCTATCCCCACATAGCAGCTTCTCAAGCCAAGTGCATTTAAAACATAATTGTATAACTATTCTATCCAGCCATTTAACCTTGAATTGTAGAATAATGATAAATAACAGCAGCAACCCAGGATGTTTTATGTCATGTATTAATCCAGAATTATATTAATTTCTAAGTTATTTAGTACCACTAAAACCACTAAAACCACTAAAACCACTTTTATTCTGCTGCCAGCAGGTGGGGCTTTGCCACACTTGTCCCAAACACTGAAATGACCCATGGACTCTAGTAACCTGCACTAGTGTTTCACTCTGCATAGTATAAGGTAAACACACCAAGTAAATGTCTCTTGAAATATTTTTCTTTGGAAAAACACAAGAATCACTACATGACTGGACTTGAGTGCGGTTGATGGTTGATTCATCTCTTTTCTTAGGAATATTTGAAGTACCATTTTGAAGTTGAGTGGTTGCATTGAAGCTTATTCCAGCACCAGTTGCTGTATACAGCATCGCTAAATAAATGTACTTTTCCATTGAAATCCTTCCATGTTGTGTAGCATCTTTCTTCTCTTTCAGGTTAACTTGATCAATAACTAATAATAGAACATAGCATGATACAGTTTCTTTTATAGCTCTATCTTTCCACTTTCAATTTAAAAAATCCAATATCTTGATGTCTTCTGTGTTTTACAACCCAAAAACATTCTAGATAACAGTTTCTGTGCTTTTAATTCGAAGGTGAACTGACTACAGGAAAAACTCTTTATACTTGTTCTTGAAAATGTGAGGCAATGTCCTGACATCAGGTTTAGATATGGTAGAGGTCAGATCTGACTTTTTATGAAATAAGGGACAGATAGATTTTGAAAAACAATAATTTCTTCACAATATAGATGTTTACAGGGTCAGTGTGCAGCATGTGGACAATAAAACTTGATTGAATCATTTTGTTAGTGTGTAAGGTCAGTAGTCACAGTCAATATTTCCAAACAAAAGAGAAAAGCTTTAATGGAAAGCTGGGAAGACATTTCTTTGATTTGAAGTATAACAAATATAAACATCTGACGAGAACATGAACAGAAAGAAAAAAAAGAGTGAAGGGATTGTCACATATCGAAGCTTTAAGCTGCCTGTGGCTACAGAAATTAACATCCATCCTCTTTTGGAAAGAGTTAAGCAGTCAGTGAGAGAAGGAGTCCTGTCAAACATGACCCGAGAGGGCAACATTCACCCCAAAGGTCCCAGAGCTTTGCTCCGTTTTCCTGTTCATGATGTCCGGTATGGTAGAGATGGGCAGTGGTTGGCCCCTGTCACTCCGTGGGACCTGAAGCAAGTCCACCACCGCGCAGCTGGGCTTCGGACGCCTGCGTCTTAAAGCCCGTTTCTCCGCCCGCGTCTTGGGGAGAGGGAGCCCGTCGCAGATCCGGTTGCAAGCTGTGGTGATGCCACAGAAGGAGGGGTCATCTGAATGCGAAGATCCCTCCGAGCTCCCCTCTGACGGCGAGTCTCTAAACATAGGTTGAAGTAACCTTTTTGCAAAGGGTGTAGGGTTTGTGGTGACAAGTACGCCATTACACACAGCTCCATTACACAGTTCTGGAGCAGCGTGAAAAGAGGCTTTCAGAGTCTCCACTTTCTCCATGGGTTTCATCTTACGGCGTCTCCTCTGTGTGGGGAAAAGGTAACTGTTAATCAGTTACAATCAGTATTTCAAACTGCACTGCGATAAATGCATCCTTACTCACCTTTCTGTTAGCTGGACAAAGACTCTGCGTCTCCTCTGAGTGCAGCATCTCTGGGCCTGTGAGCCAAATAATGAGGTTTCATTTCTACCAAGATCAGGCATGGTTCAATTCTGGATTGATTAATAATTCAAGATATGTTTGAAACTGATTAACATTATTACCATGATAGCACTTATGTAGTGGAAACGTACCGTCAGTGTTGGCGAGTGAGTGTATGAGTGGATAGGACGCACTCCTCTTCAAGCCCGTCTCATCACAGGAAGAGAACTGCCTATTAGGGTAACAGTAATGGTTGAGGAAAAAGACTGCATGTAGCTCCTTTATTAAGACATGAGTCACGACTGTGTCATCGCTTAAGATTCCAGCTGCGATGCTCCTGATGATTAATCGTATCAATAAACTGGCTTAATTAGTAGAAGCCGTTCAAGGCACAGTAACCTCTGCCCATTAGCTGTTATAGCCCATTTGGAGAAGCCACTTATTCACACTTACCCTCTCCACAAGAGCTTTTTCTGTGCCACCATGTATGTAAAGATAGATCTGAACACTTCAATTTTTACTCTCCTGAATCTTGTTATGAAGATAGTATTTGTCATTATATGTATTTTTCAGCAGAAAGTAAAACTGTACGATTGTCGTGCTACCTTTCAGGACAGCAGTAGGCGTAGCTCTTAGGCATGGGTGGCTCTGGGTCGGTGGTTGGAGGAACAGCGGAGATGCGGCAGTGGTTGGCGCACAGCAGCAGGCCGAGACACAGACACAACAGCAGAGATAGCAGCAGGTAGTTCTGCCTGTCTGACACCTACAGTAGGAGACAGACCAGCGATTATATCATTAGCAAAACAGCGTCAATGTCTGATGTGACAAATGAGAGACAGAAAAATACAGTGAAGAAAACTAAAACAATTGTAGTCAGTAACCTAATTCAAGTATCAAAATATTAAAGTAACGCCAATTGACTACATTCTGTTACTTTTGGATTACCTCAATACCAAATGTGCAAATATAGACTAGAGAAAAGAAAAATTCTGAAATGTTGCTGTTATTTTGTATGTAAAGCAGAAAAGGGGAACAACATCACAGTAGGCTACAATGTCATCATCCAAGGACTCTAATCATTTGGTACATTAGTGTTAACTTGGAGCAGCAGCAGTACCCATATAAATTAAATTTAATCAACCTACATATTAATTTCCCAGTTTGTCCAGCATTATGTTTGCTAGACCAGAAATTTGAAGCGGCTCACTCGTTTCCTACGAACCGTCTTTTCACGCTATTATGCCTCTCTGCGACAAGAATAATCTCGATGAACTGCAAAGTGCACAAACCCTCCTACTTTGTGATGACTTAGACTGTAAGGTGATGTTGTTTTCCTTTTCTGCTTTGCATCCAAAATAATGGTGAGATTTCCACTCAGTGAAAGCATTCTTTCACTAACTTTAGAGGCCATTTTGTGGGACTTGTGTCGTGAAGTGTAGTTATGTGTGCGCATATGCATGGTAGTATATCGTTCTTTATTTTGAAATGTATTTAAAAATTGCAATCCTGCAAATAATTTCCATTTTTACTTGATTAGGTCTTTTTTTTCTGTAACTGTAGCAGAATACAGTCACCTTTTTTTGGTATTCTAATCACGTAACGCTGTTCCGTTACTCCCCGAGTCTGGTCAGGACACATGTGCCATCCTAATGACTTGGTCTCAGGAAAAGACTAAATTTACTCTGTTTGATATCAGGCTGAAAAAAACCTCCTGATTACAGATGAAGGCTCTGTGCCTGCAGCGTTGTTGTATCTACCTCGTTCTGCAGCTGGCTGACTCTGACAGACAGGTTGAGAACCAGCTGAGTCACATTTTCCAGCTGGCCCTGCAGCAACTGAATGGACTCAGTCTGACGCTGGTCCTACGGGAGGACAACAAATTCAGCAAATACACACACACACACACACACACTCACATCATTGAAATAGTATGTGTAAAAGGTATTATGAATAAATATTTGAAGGTAAAATGTTGTTTTTTTCTGTGAGTGACCATTTTCACTTTCTAGTCATTTGCAGAGGTGGAAGAAGTACAAAGATCTTTGACTTAAGGAGAAGTAGTAATACCACAGTGTAGAAATACTCTGTTACAAGTCAAATTCCTGCATTTAAAATCTTACTTAAGTAAAATCACAAAAGTATTATGATCAAAATATACTTAGAGTACCAAAAGTAAAAGTACTCATTATGCAGAATGATATATATTATATTAACAGATTATAATTATTGATGCATTAATGTGTTCAGCACTTTAATGTTGCAGCTGGTGAAGGTGGAGCTAATTTTAATTACTTCATATAATGCTGGGTAGCATAATCTATAATAATATATCAGACTGTATTAGTTTATTTAGAATTTGTATTAATAAAATGCTGTCAAGTAAATGTAATGGAGTAAAAAGTACAATATTTACCTCCAAAATGTAGTGGAATAGAAGCGTAAAGTAGCATAAAATGGAAATACTCGAGTATAATTTTCACATACTTGTACTTTATTTAAGTACAGTACATTCTGCTCCTTGCCTAAAGCAGAAAGCTTTTGGAAAAACACATCTATGGCAATGTTGTACTCTGCCGAGCAAGACTTTCAATTGCATTTTTAATCAATATAATAAAATGATTTTGTGTCCTTTCATTGCTCACCTGCTCCTCCGCTATTCTAGAGGTGTTCTGGAGTTTAATGATGGTTTTGTTGAAAGCCTTCTGCATCTCCTCCATCTGCTTCCGATACCTTGAATCAAAACATAGAAGTCTTAATATCAGCCTCTACTTGACGACCATACTCTGCCCTTCTGTAGCACTGGTTTGTGTTCCCGTTTCTCACCTCTGGCTCAGCTGCTCCAGGTAGCGTCCGCTGAGCGACATGTTCATCTCCAGGGCCTTGATGCGGTTGTTGAGCCTCATGAACACAGACTCCTTCTGGCTGGAGCCGTGCACCGGGTTCCCGTTCTGCTCCGTGCCGTTGGGGGTCTCTGCGTAGATGTCTGAGAGGGACGGTGACATAGGAGAGGAAGGCTTGCCACCTATTGATGTGGAGATGTCATCCGCGAAATCCTCCGTTTTAGTTTCTGTGAGCGTCGAGGGACCACCAGAGGGTTCGGGTTCTGTAAAGGTGTCTGGAGGAGGGTGGGACACTTCAGCGGAAGTAGCGCCGCTTTCAGGTATAGCTGGTGCGTCAGGGTCTAAATGAGGGGAGGTGGTGGGGTGGAGAACTTGGGATTCATCCGTTTTATCTGGGGTTTGGATGGGGGCGTCTATTTCTGATTTAGAAACCTCAATGTCAGACTTCTCTTCTGTTGGTGCCACTGAGGCCTCGTCCACTGAGGCGCTGACACTGGAGCTACTGAGGGAGGATGAAGGGTCAATGTGCTTCTCTTCAGCCAGCACGTCCTGGCTCTTTTCTGGCTTTAGCTCCCCCGCTGGTTCCTCAGAAGACAGCTGCGGTGTCTCCACAATAGGGGTAGGTTTGGCAGAAGATGAGTCCGTGGCGCTGGGTGTGGGGAGGTTCGAGGTCTGACTGGGCTCCAGCAGAGGAGGTTCGGACATAGACTCTGTATCTACTGTGCTCCCTGGAGGCGGTGGCGTTTCCGACGGGCTGGCTCCGCTCTCTGGCTCCTGTTTAGAAGCTTGTTCTTGTTCATGGGGCTGATGTACCTCGCTGTGGTGCTGCTGAGGTTCAGGGCAAGCAGAGGGGGACAGGGGTAGTTGCCAAGCGGGTGTTTGGATGGGAGGAATCATTTGCTTTCTATTCATAGTTTGGCACTTCCTTTTTTTGGACAGCAGGGCTGAACACTGCCGATGGAGATACTCCTGGAGGGAAGCAGCGCAAGAGCAAGAGGAAGAAAACGAAGTAAGCAGTGAACAGTAGTTTGGGATTTCTTGTTGTCGCTCATGCTGATTCATTTTCTCTTTTTCTTCATCCAACTCCTCCTCCTTTTCCAAAAGGGTGATTGTAGAGCTGATATGTTCTTCCTGATCTTTCTCTGAAGGAATGATAATGTTTTCCTCCACTGGGGGGAGCTCTTGATTGCTTGAATCAGTAGTAAGTGACTCTGACGCAGAGATCTCAGAGGACGGGGATACAGTTGCAGGGATATCGGGGTCCGGTAAAACCTCTTCCACTTCAGTGTCTGGACTAGAGAAGGAGAAGGAGAATATAGTACATAGTAAATACAGTAAAGGAAGGGCACAATACAACAGCCATGAAAGACAAAAAGCACTGTAAGCTCATTTCAAAATATCTAAAGAGCATGTGGAGCAACCTTATCCTTTATTTCACAAAGCACTGGTTAACGGAAAAGCAGATTTCCAGATATGAGGAACTAATACAACCTCACTTCGAAACACCCAAACCATCTTTTTAAGGTTTGTTGAAGGTGAATTTATAAGACTTGTACTCACACTGAAGTGAGGTCCGTAGTGGTAGTTTGAGAGGTGGTTTCAAGTTGGAGTGGTGGCTCAGATATGTTCACGTCCTGTGATGAAAGGTTGCCTACAAAACGTAAATATTAGAAACAAATAATTAGAATTTAAAAAGTCATCGCCAACCTATTGTCAACAACTGAATAGTTGGGAAAATAGTGAGTGTATCTCCTTCAAAAAATGAAGGTTATGAGAGCTACTGGGCAGAAATGTCAAGCTGATTGTGTTGGTCATACCTTGCATCTCCTCACCTCCGCCGAGAACATTGACAGCAATGTTATTTACCATGTTCAAAATGACATCTGAAGAGACAATGTAAACACCAGAGTAACAAGTCAATACAGTAATCCAGGTTTTGGGATCATTGTAGTCATCTCTTCTTGCAGTAGAAATCTGTGTTGGCTATAGATCATTTCACAGTTGTACACGTA
>CAKAOI010046399.1:51207-97188 GCA_916701655.1 Sebastiscus albofasciatus
TGTACACGTAAACATTCCAAAAAAAAAAAAAATATATATATATCTATATATATAGATATATATATAGATATATATATAGATATATATATGTTTATTTCCTGTTGCAGTGTATGGTTGCATCCAGAATTCCATACTAACGTGCTATTTAGTGCGCTAAAACTGTATGTGAGATTTGTTAGTATGTCCAGAACCTTAGTATGAAACCAAAAGTACGCAAATTGCATACTATTTCCAATGAAATATTACAGTATGCAAACACTGGACACTACACCGGCATAATAATAATGACAGACTGCTCTGTCAATAACGCTTCAATTTAAGTGTAAGTATAAGATTCCACTTTGCTAGTCTACTATAGTCTTTATATCAGTTCAGACTTTATCCTCACAAATCATCGTTTTGGTCACACAAGGTTGGTGCATGTTACCATGGTTACGCGTCTCCAACCGGCAAGTATAGGCTCTCTGGAACTGACGTGGTAATTACAGTTCAGTGCGTCCGAAAAGAGGCATACTACTGTTTATTCACACAAAAGTAGGTTGAACGATAGTACACATGTGGAGTATTTAGTGCATAGTATGCGATTTTGTACTCAGCCTATGTGAATGTGAATGACATACTGTAAGCTGATAGGAAGTAAACAGAGACCCAAGCTGTTAACTAGCAAAGCAATTCAGTTGAAACAGTCTATACTTACCCTTTGCTGATCCAATCAGATTCTTGGATAACTTGACTTCACCGGGTGTATATCCAGCAGGATAATCTGTAGGGAGCAGCACACATCAATCTCATGACAAAATATTAAAGGAGAATGATAAATATGACTGTTGATTTTGGTGCAGGGACCATAAACATAATGCCTAAACACACACATGAATGGGGTAATTTCAGTGCAACAAGTTTGTTATATTATCCTCACAAGGGATACAAACTGTACCAAATAGGTTAGTGTGTCTTGCACGCTAAGAAAATGTCCAACTGTATTAAATATATGATGTTCTGAGTTCTTACCCAAGTCATCATCCTGATCATCTGGCCTTTCTGCGGGATCGGCTATCTCCTCGTACTCTTCAACCATGCTCGTCCCAAACACCCTGGCAAAAAAAGGTGCATCGAAATCATTCTCTAACCGAGCTCATGTAACGGTGAAATCTAATCTGTGTTATCTAGCCACTTAGAAGTGATCCATTATCAAGTCTTTGACAGCCTGTAGGAGGCAGAGAGCTATGCTAAAAGCCCACAACACACACACACACACACACACACACAGGTCATACAGTATAGGAGAGTCCTCCAACAGCTGGTCCTTTTCCTGAACCATTTCAATTTCTGCCACCTCTTTGGTGCAAATGCTTCAGCCAGAACAGCTGCTAACATGTGCATTAGCACTACTTGCTCCCACCAAAGGTTTGACAGTGTGGTAAGGGCTGGGGTAAAGGGTGAGCTGACCATGAACACAAGCCAAATATTACATAAAATCACTTGACACCCTCTACGGCTCATGCAGTATGCAACAAGCTATCATTTTGAAAACACACTAAAGGTGCTAAAAATGTGTGATTGGGAGCTCCGCATGGCTCTCAACATAATAGACTGTATATAAGAAGTGGACGTAGTCGCCATGACGTCACCCATTGGTTTGTGAACTGCCGTTTTCAAGTCTCGAGTTCAGCATTTGGTTTTTTTGCAACCAGAAGTGACACGAGAGGGTGGAGCTAAATACAACCGAACGCTGAATAAGACATTTTTAGGAGACCAAAAAGTCATAATTAACTTTCATGAACTGAAAACACACTGTGAAAGGGTTAAAGTTGTAAGACGAAACCACGGACAACTCCAAGACCGGAGGTAGCCACGCCCTAAAGCATACTCTGCTTTATCGTTTATTTTACTCAAAATTTGACCATCATTTACTAAATGAACATCATGCTGTATTGAAGAAGACTTGAAACTAGAGATTGAGACCATAAACTCATGTTACAACGTTTACTGAGGGAATAAATCAAGTGAGAAGTAGGCTCATTTTCTCATTGACTTCTATATCATCAGACTTCTTTTTGCAACCAGAGGAGTCGCCCCCTGCTGGCCATTAGAAAGAATGCAAGTTTAAGGCACTTCCACATTGGCTTGGCATATTAATGTTTCGCACCTTGTTTGTAAAACAGCTTAAAATATTCAAATCATGTTGTTAGAAAAACGTGACATTGCCTGAATATTACGTACCTTATGAGACTGAGGGGACAGAAATGTTCAGAGCCAAAGTGAGAGACCAGCTCTACCTAAAAAAAAAAAAAAAAAAAGCTAAAATTATTCCGCTATTATAATGGAAATGGATGCTGCATTGTACCTCGCGCAAATAAACACTCTCAGTCAGTGGTTGTATTATTTACAAACAGCAAAGCCGTGATTTTGTTTTGTTGTAAAATCAACACAATAGTTTCAAATGAAACATTGAGAGGCTGATTGGCAATGTGAGTGAATCAGAGGGACATCTCAGTATAGGGTAAGTTAGATCATTTGATTTATATATACTATGCTTTATTATTTGAATGACAACTGGTGGGTATCATCTCATGGGTTATCAAATTTTCATTATGCACGATATGACTGTATGCAAAGAGTATTTACTGAAGTTAAAATGGGTTAGCAGCTAGCATAGCGAGTTAGATCTGCATCTGTTTAGAGTTGATCACACCACTTAGACAAAAGAAAATACATCCCCCTCCGTGTTTACTATTCAGCTCACACAACCACAGACGTCTACAAGAAAAGCAGGCCAACCTTTATGTACTTGGTGAACATCTGATGCAAGAGAGACAGAAAAAAAAGAGAAAAGAATTAAAAGAGACGTATACATGCATTTAAAACACGACCAAAGAGTGTGTGTTGGTTTGTCATTTGAGTCACTTCAGAGACAAAATGACCAAACTGGTTACATTTCACATTTCAGAAATTCGCTGGTCCTCTTATCTACAATAATGAACACTGAAACTGTTATATACAAGACCTCCTCCTATAATACAGGCATTCTACTGTGAAGGGGCCAAAACTTCCATTCAAAGAGATTCAGAGAGAAAGTGTACAGAAATAAATGTTCACCTTCATTAGGACATTATAGTTATTCCTCTGCACTACTTAAGCGTAGAACAGAGACAGATGTAATGGTCGTGTGACTAGAAAAACTCACCTTCACATATTTAGCATAAAGATGCTCATCCAATGGGAAGCTCTGGACTGTGCGTTCATCCCGGGCGTGAAAGGTTCCCAGCTTTAGCCACTTATTTGTTGGATATCTGCAGGAGTAGATTTGCACAACATAGTCAGTTCAGTGATATGCATGTCTGGGAGATTAGGATTACACAACAGGTTTTGGTCATTAAAATTGGATTTCTGATACATTTTCTATAATGAACCACACTCAGGGGCGAATTCACAAAAGGATTGCGCGGCTTTGACAGCAGCCAAACCTGCAACAAATAAGACAAAAAAAAACTAATTATCAAAGCACCCCTGACTGTGCTGCCAAGCAAACAGCGTCTCGGCGCTCCTGTGCTATTTGCACGTATTTAAATTAGGGAATATGAAGACATTTGGCACAAAATTGGCCCCTTTCTATGCAAATGAGCTTCACTGCAAAAACAGCCTAGTTCACAAAGATCAGCCGCACACAGTTACAGTGAAACTATTAGTGTCTTCAGAGAGTTGGTGGTAATTGAAGCACATTTTTAAAGGGGTGTCACGCCCAGACTTAACTGCCAAATATGGTTTCTCTCTGTCACGTTTAAATTCCTTGCCTGAAGTGTTGAGGAATGCCTCTGCACCTGTCGGTCAGGACCTGTAGCTCATGGTCTGAAAATGACATTTTTCTCTCTGCCATTGTTCTGCCTATGTTCCTGGCGCAAAGGTAACATCTATACTTTTCTATATGGGTAATTGCGACCAGATGCAAAACTTTATGGGCGTGTTTTCGCCGTAATATAATTAGCGCAATATCTTTTGTGAATCAGACCTTGAGACGGGGCAAATAGCCGTTGCAAGTGATGCGCAATTCATGGTGCTATCAGCGGGCGCAATCCATTCTTTGTGAATTCACCGTCAGTTTTTCCAATGAAATGCCTGTAGTTTTTTTACCAAAAATAAATTCATTAAAAGATCAACATTGGTAACATACTGGTAGATATTGTGTGTATGGTGGCTGCAGTGCATACTATGGCTGACACGAAAGCTTCGAAGCTTCGACCACTGCCATGGTAATCGACCTCCAAATCAGTATCTGAATGCTTTGTTTTTTGTTTTTTATATGTGTGTAATAATAATAATGTTTAAATCCCCCAAATAGCCCATGAAATAAGGAATAATCCCACAACATTATTATATTATTCGCCGCAAAGCTTCGAATACCTTCGCATATTTCTCATCGAAGCTTCGAAGCCCGAAAGATGATATTCGGGACAGCCCTAGTGCATACCTATCACTGATGGAGACAAGAAAGTCTTTGGGAGTAGAAGAGAATAGCTCAAAGTTAGCGATGTCCAGCTGCTTCACCTGGATGGGCTCACAGAGCTCAATGATGAACCTGGGCCAGAACGAGAAACAAGGCTTCAATAAATTGGCTTCAGTTGGAGGTGAAAAGAAATGTTGCATCGGTGGATAGAAAGCAGGAGGTTCATGCATACTACGTACCAGATTTTATTACTACAGGGGTTTAGCATGTACAGGTCCATGTTCTCCTTCAGTATGGCTGAAGTGCTCTGTGTGGAACAAATTCACAAATAAATACGAATTTGTATCCGTCATTGTGTCGACATCAGAAAGAGTAAGCGGATTCCTCAGTGGGATGTAGTACAGTACCTTTGCCTCTGGGTTAGCGCCAAGGATCTTGGCTCCACACTCCACTGAGGCGTAGTTATTGAAATTCTTCTGGACCTTTTTCACCGCAGGCGGAGCCCCATTGTTAGAAGTATGAGTAGACTGAGCTATTGAGAGGACGAACACAATAAAGTTTTAAAAATTGTTCACACACACACACACACACACACACACACACACACACACACACACACACACACACACACACACACACACTGTTTTGTTCTGGATCATCAATCTTAACACAATTTAGAAGGATAAACTTGTATTCTTACTCTTTTCATTCTCGACCTCAATCATCTTCCGTGTCCACTCATCAAAAGTGGGGATGTCCTCGGGGTCTTTGCTGATCCCGCTGGTATCTGGGCCTGTGGTAACAGGGGAGCTCGGGTCCTGTCAAAGATAATGAGAAAAATTAGAGCTGGGGCACCTCATTTGGTAGAGAGAGAAAAATAGTTCACACGGTAACCGAGCTCCATACTTGCTCTTTCAGCATGTGTGAAGCGTTGCCCTCCAGATGCGGTGTGTCGGGACCAGTCTGAGAAGTCAGAGGCAGGTCGGTGAGGGTTTTAGTACCCGCAGTGTGAACATTGGAAGTGTTCTCCAGAACAATTGGAGGATTGCTGCGGGAACAAAAAAAAAAAAAAACAGCTTTGTCAGAGTCCCGTTTGTCTTTTAAGTTGAACTATAAACAAATTCTGCGGTGGTCTGGCTCACAACTAACAATGAAAGCCAACTTGACAGTAATGCAAGAGAAATTGTTATTTAGGGCGCTTTCACAAGCCAACATTTAGTCCGTTCTAATCGAACTCTGGTGCGATCCGTTTGGGCGGTTGTGAACGCAGTTATCGTACTCTGGTGCGGACCAAAACAGCTGGTCCAAGACTGCTTGTTGAGTGGTGGTTTCCGACCGTTTCCAAGCGAGCCAAAGCGCAGGCTGCCCGCGAGGGCCTTTGTTGAGATGGACACAGGTAAACGACAGGTTAACATGAGGTGGAGAGGACTGACTGAAGTTTGCTTGACATCTGGGCCGAAGAGAGCATACAGAATATGCTAAATAAAGTTCAAAAAAGTAATGATGTTAAATAAAGTCATTCGAGATAAACTGGAGAAGGGATTTGTGCGCACAGTAGATCAGTGCAGAGTGAAAAAACTTCGACAGCAATATATTAAAGTTTCGCGATTCCCTGAAGAGAAGTGGCAGCTCTCAAGACAAAAAAGACAAATTAGCTCTTCTGCTCAGCAAGTTCTATTTTTTATTTGGTCCGCTTTAATTTGTGCATCGTGAAACCGAACCAGACCAAACGAAAAACGACCCAAAAATATCAGTTTCACTCTGATTCAGGACTAGCCAAACAGACTATGGCTTGTGAAAGCGTCCTTAGATATTTTTAGCTCACTAAGTAGGGCACAAGATTCACCGTACCCACCTATCATTGTCATATGGGTTGTTCTCTTCTTCTTCTTCTTCTTCTTCTTCTTCAAAGTCAGCTGGAGGAAGGTCAGAATCAATGACCTCAGGCGCAGCTACGTCAGCAGTCTCATCTAAAACACTGAAATGAAACAACAGTCCATGTTACACTTTTGCAGCCATTTCAATTGCATTGCGCCATTTTTCCACATAACTGACAGATTAATGAACTGCTCTTATGAAAAGAAAAAAGAAGACAACAAAAGACTAAAATAAGCCTGGAGGTAATAATATCTTGCCTATGTGGGATGTTGTCTTCAAGATTAAGGATGTTGGAGTTGTCTTCAAGCTCAGCAGCAAATTCAGAGACAGTGTCGGAGGAAGGCAGCAGGGAGTCCTGGTCTGGAGTGATGGAGGTTTCAGGATGTGGATTTTCTGAGCTTTGCTCAGGTTCTGGCTCAGGTTGTGGAATCCCTTTGTCTGCCTCCAACTCTTCCTCGACAGCGGGCTCCCCCACTTCAAAGGCCTGATGGATAAACATGAGAGATATTTGAGCTGCGGATGGAAATGTTAAAATGCTTGGCCCATTAGCCCGAGTTGGATTTATCAACCAAACACTTAAAGCTTCAAATGTTCCAGGAACGATCAATAAAAAGGACTGGGTGGTAACGGTGCATATGATCCAGGTCTAAAACTGTTGTGCTGATCTGGAGGAAACCAAATGGTAAAACTTTTAGAAATCTTAGCTTAAACATGTCTTTGAAATTATCGCTTGCGTACGTTAAGCAAACGTCACAGCACAGAACCAATTTGTAGTATTAAGTTCATTTTTGGGGAAGTTTTAATTTACGTAAATGCTGCATCTATACTGTACCTCCTCTAAATATTGTTTTTTGTCCACCTCTTCTGTTGCCAGCTCATCTTTTTGCCGATCATCCTCTATCAACTGCTCATTTTCAGATAGGGCAGGTAAGACCGTGCTTTCCTCAACCTAGAGAAAAGCGCACACACACACACAGATATAATTTACACCATGAAAGAGACAGTTTCAGTCACAAAGATCATCCTTAAATGAGCAACATTTTTCTGCTAGTCCATATATTCAGATACTGTTGTGCAACTACTGTTAATCCGATATGAGTCTAGCATGACAGCAGGTTTCCTGTGTGGTTAAATGAGCTCAAAACATATGTATATATGTCATGTTACCAGAAATTTAGTAGTCGATACCAATGCCAGTGAAATTTCACGATTCTCGATACCCAATTGGATACCATGGTAAAAAACAACAAACACTTAGAGCTAGAGTTAAGAAGTTAAACAAATCATAATTCTCTTTCTATTATCAGTTTTATATTACTGTGAAAACATCTCCTTCAAACAACTTTATTTATTCAGGTTTCTTGACAAAAACTAATAACAAAAACTTGACGTTAGCCGTTAGCTCAAGCAGGACTGGGCAGCCCACCGGCTGCTGACAGCTAACTTCACTAGCTCTCCTTTATATTTATTACTTTATTGCAATGTTTCTTCATCATCATCATCTTCCAGACACAAAACTCAACCAAAACCAAAAACTACACAAGCTAAAACAAAACAAGCCTGCCGATTTCAACATGGATTTGTCGTTCACAATGTAGCATTATCAGGAAAAAAAATAGGGTGCATCCCCTGGACACGTCAATAGTGAGTTTAATGCCTCCTTTCGGATTTTAGACGCCATTAGTCTCGAGCCACGACGGTACCTTCGTTACCTACGGTAATGTAGAAAAACGAGTACTGTCATGTTGTCAGAATTTGGGCATCGACTTGGTTCTCGCAACATCCCCGGTATATATATATAATGAAGTGTAAGGTCACATGAGTTATTTCATACAGCAACCTGTGAAACCTCTGGACAATGAGGTGGGTTGTACAGTAGTATACAGCTGATGCTACCTTGTGATGATGAATCGTTTCCCCCGACTCTTCCTCCGAACCGACGTCCTGTGAGGACACGGGCCCCTGGGCCTCTTGGTGCGACTCCGTGCAACCGACATAGCAACTAGGGTACCTACGAGACAGAGGGAGAGACAATCTGTGTCATAATACCATACGAGTCTGAATGTGGGTCACTTGATAATGCATTAGGGGAAAATTGTCCTGGTATCTGGGATAGAAGTACTGTTAAGGGGCATTCATCTCTTGAATCAGGTATACTAAACATGTTTATTTGACTACAGTGAGTCATGCCTAGTGGAAGCTGCAGCCCAATGTCACAGTGTGACGCACTGCGAAAGTCCCAGCGGCCTGTACCCCCAACGTCGACAATTTATCTTATCTGTATGCAGAGTCGGGAAATGTTGTCAAAGTAAAGAGACACACCTCGAACAAGCTGCATATTGCTCAACCCGACTGTGTGGCCTTGAAAAATAAAGCTACAATATTATTCTAAAATGTTATTTATATTTCATCATGTTCTGTTTTTGTCAGTTTCAGTGCTCACTCCTGGCAGGAAAAAAAACAATAATTAGCAGTAACAAAGCTTTAAATAATTGCGTTAATAATGGAGTGTTCCTGTGGGGGGGACATGTCCTCCTCGTACAGTCTCAAAGGCCACACTCCAACAGCGACTGCAAACTTGTCAACAATCCAAGACATTATCTGGATTTTATTCTGGATTCCAGGTCAAATACTTGGCCGATGGCCACTGGGCTGGCTGGCTGGCTGGCGCAACTCCTTTGTTGATCTGACTTGAGGAGCTAGACTAGCAACAGATGTTTCAGAGAACAACAGAGCATTTGTTTTCTAATTGAAAGCCCCAAAAGGAGCAAGAGTGGTGTTAAGGCATGACCTGCTCAATAATTAACTAACTAGTTAGAGACAAAGAGTTAAAGCAGACCCTGTACACTACAGTACAAAACAGTGTTTTTACAAAGCAGGTTGGATATGAAGGAGTGAGCTGCGTACTATGCAACAAATTAAATATATACGTGTCACCCACAAGTGCAAAGATCATGTATATGTGTCCACTCTCATCAAGATTGTCCTTGAGACACACCTCTGACTAACAAGTGACCTGTGAGTCTCTCAACTTCTATCACCTGACATGATGTATCATTGATTACCCCAATTCTTAACCTGTGTAATATGATAAGATAATTTAGTACGTGGCAATATGACGTCACATGTACGGTGACTATGATTTCATGTACTGGAGGGATTCAAATTTGTGGTAGAAAAAAAAAAGTATATTCCAGCATACAGCATTTCATGATGCAGCGGTCTCTTGAAACACATTGATGTCAGAGCTGCAACGATTAATCGATTATTTGTCAACTATTAAATTAATCTGCAACTATTTTCATAATCGATTAATCGGCTTGAGTAATTTTTTTAAGAAAAAAAAAGTCAAAATTCTCTGATTCCAGCTTCTAAAATGTGAATATATTCTGGTTTCTTTACTCCTCTATGACAGTAAATTGAATATCTTTGAGTTGTGGACAAAACAAGACATTTGAGGACATCATCTTGAGTTTTGGGAAACACTGATTGACATTTTTCACCATTTTCTGACATTTTATAGACCAAACAACGTAATTGACTATGAAAATATTTCTTAGTTGCACTCCTAGTTGACATTGAGGCACCAGCATATTGCATGTATGACTTGTGCTTAGGGCTGGGCGATAAATCGATATTATATCGATATTGTGATATGAGACTAGATATATCGTCTTAGATTTTGAATTTCGTTATATGCCATAAGTATTGCCTTGGCCGGATTTTAAAGGACACATTACAGTAAAATTATGTAATTTTATGAATTTACCAGACTGTTCTAGCTGTTCTTTTATTTGCCTATACCAACTTAGTCCACATAACTGATGATAATTTATCAAAATCTAATTTTGTAAATATTTTGTGAAAGCACTTATAGTCAATCCTGCAATATCGTCTGAATATCGTTATCGAGGTATTTTGGTTTTGGTTTTTATTTTTATTTTTCGCCCAACCCTGCTTGTGCTATTATAGTATTTCTACCATGGTGCGAAATACTGTCAATCACTGGGTAACTCATGATACAATACCAGTATCATGAGTTACCCTTTGATTTCCAGCCCTTAATCAAATCCTTTAAATTTTGGCACACAAAAATCCAATATTGCCATAAAAACAACCTGGATGTAATATTGCGGTTACTAACATAATTACACCTGTTGCTGCTTTGGCATGTCTGAGCTCTGAGAAAAACAGTCTAGACATGTTTACATTTTACTGAATTGTACTCTGCCATGAGTATAGATAAAAAAAACATTAAAAGGTCAAAAATACTATCACAGCTTCACTCTAAAAATGAAAGCCAAAGCAATGCTGGTGAAAGTAGGCCAGGTCAACATCCCTAACATAGATCTTAATACCACATTACATCACATATCCCTCCATCCCTTCTCTCTCTCTATCTAAAGTACAGTAGTCAGTGCGTGTTATGGTTTGTGTTATATCCTCTAACATCATAGCTACAGCCAGTAATCATCCTACATAATCTCCCTCTCTGCTGGCTTTACTGTGTTCAGTCAGATTTACACAGACCAACCTGCAGCTTTCAAGAGGACTGACGTGACAGGTCAATTAATCCTGTCAAGAGCTGACGAACCAAATCTGTGTAACGTCGGCTAACGTTAGCTTAGTAATTATGGAATATATCATGTAACCTTAATCCATGACTATATTCGGTAACACTTAATTTCACAGGTCCGCAAATTTCATGGTAATCAGGTGATAATTAGCGAGTAACCTATTTGAGATTTCTTTGGAATTACTGCCAAATTACCCCAAATATTTACCTCAAGATTTATCGAAAATTACTTTAGTATTAACATTATTTAATGATTATATGCTAAAATAGTATTTAATGGTTAAAATAGTGCCCGTAAGCTTGAGAAGTGACTGCTCTTCATCGGAGGTGGAAAACCAAAACTAACAGAAGACACTTCTGATCAGGCACAAATCTCACCACTGTGTGACTTATTGTCTAATAAGAAAAAAATTAAGAAATCTCAAAGAAGTTATTTGCTAATTATCATCAATTTTTCAGCAGACATGGAAAAAATAAAGCAGATCAATTAACTTTGTGTTCTTTTCCTGGAAATGGATTAAATGAATTACCAGATATTGAGAAATAGCGGAATATTATTATTAATAATGTTTATAATAAAGTAATTTTCGATAAATTTTGAGGTAAATATTGGGGGTAATTTGGCAGTAATTCAAAAGAAATTTCAAAGAGGTTACTTGCTAATCATCATTACTCAGGCTAGTAAACTCTGTTTCTTCTTTTAAATCACGCATCAAAACCTACCTTCACAGGAAGGCCTTTTTATAGCAATCCCTTGTTTTAAATTTCACTATTGTTGACTTTTTGTACAAAAGTCTTATGTTCAACATCTTATTTTGGCCTGTGTTCTCCCTCCTGCCCTCTGGTAGAAGTCTGGTTCTTAATGTATATGTTCTTAATATGCCTGTATATGTTCTTAATGTACATGTTCTTAATATGCCTGTTTATGTTCTTAATGTATACGTTCTTAATATGCCTGTATATGTTCTTAATGTACATGTTCTTAATATGCCTGTATATGTTCTTAATGTACATGTTGTTAACATGCCTGTATATGTTCTTAATATGTCTGTTTATGTTCTTAATGTATACGTTCTTAATATGCCTGTATATGTTCTTAATATGCCAGTATATGTTCTTAATATGCCTGTATATATTCTTAATGTATATGTTCTTAATATGCCTGTATATGTTCTTGATGTATATGTTCTTAATATTCCTGTATATGTTCTTATTGTATATGTTCTTAATATGCCTGTATATGTTCTTATTGTATATGTTCTTAATATGCCTGTTTATGTTCTTAATGTATATGTTCTTAAAATGCCTGTATATGTTCTTAATATGCCTGTATATGTTCTTAATGTATATGTTCTTAATATGCCTGTATATGTCCTTAATGTATATGTCCTTGATGTATATGTTCTTAATATGCCCTTGTACAAAGTATTTCCTTTTATAATTGTAATATAACTTATTATTTTGAATGAAGCTTCCCAGCAAAAAGCATTTTCACACGACTGTACTTGAATAACCGACATGACAATAAACATCTTGACTCTTTGATTCTTTGACTTATGCTTTAAGTCCTACATAACACAAACTTGTGGTAGTTGATTAAACTTGTGAAGCTAACCAACGTTTATTCTGCTAAATCACTCAGTAGTAACGTTACAATGTCATGACATGGAGGGGTTTATGTAGTTAGATAGTTAACCTACTAGTTCTGGTACAACCTGTTTATCAGCTAGCTAAGCTACCAAGCTAACTGGTTCTTATAGTTGGAGCAGCTGAAGCTAAGTAGCAGCTAAGCTAACTGGAGCTAACCGTTGACACTGACTTGTTGTCAGCCAGGTGCCACATCACAGCATCATAGTTAGCAGTTAGCCAGCTAGCTATGACGCGTTGTAACGGTTTTAAAACGTGTGTAACGTTTGTCAGTTGGGTTATTACTTGTTACAGTAACTAATACTCAGTTTAAAGAGGATTTAATGAACTTACCGACAGACTACAGCTACACACAGCAACCACACTGACACAACTCTCCATAACAGCAGCGGTGTCATCTTCATCCTTCTCCTGCCGGGACACACATCCTCACCGGTGACCGGAACTCAGGAAATGGCGTTTTATTCCTTTTAAGCAAAGCAAAGTGGTCTCTTTAAGCTGTGTAGAACATAAATGTTACCCGTTAACTAGCTGACGTTGGCGGTTTCACGGTGGTGGAGTGTGTGATGTGATGCTAGCCGCGCTGTGGCTGCTGGCAGCTGTCACCCACACACACACTAGTCATGTGCCGGAAGCGAACGAGCCGACTCTTTGAGCCGGCTCTTTTAAGTGAACGATAAGAGCCGGCTCTCGTCTGAGAGACGTTTTTTTTTTTCTTTTCTTTCTTTAATTAATCCAAGGCAAAATGATATGATGATCCTCTCCGCGCCACAGGCACTCCATGCACTGACTGTGACTATATAAATATATATATGCCTGTATGCCTTTGTATTTATGAAAGAAATGGAATTATATCTGTCAACAATTTCTTCCTCACGAAACCAAAAAGCAATGAAAACAATTAATGTATGCAATATCTTTAAAGTTTTCAAGTGAAATTATTGTCATACTCTCGCGTGGTCATTTTTTATTATTTATTTATTTGTATTTTTTTATTGTGTTTTTTTATTTTATGTTGGTTTTGTTTAATTTCTGTTGTCCTTTTATGTTTGGCACTGCTCTTTGTTTCTGTTTTCGTTATGCTTCTTTTGTATGTAAATGTTTTTAATGTATTCTGCTGTTACTATGTATACTGTAATTTTAAAATAAAAAATAAATAAATAAAAAATGCACTGATTGTGACTGAATGTTGTGTTAATGACGTCCGTGCGACCAATCAGGTGATGACAGACGAGGATCAAGCAGGGAGGGGGCGGGGGTGCGCGGTGCGCTGACGGTCTACAGGTACAGAACAGGAGGAAGAGGAGGAGAGAAAGAGAGAGAGGAGTGCGGTGCGTGAATAGCAGACAAGATGAGTAACGGTCGGAAACGAAGCAGCATGTAAAATTACGGTATTCTGGAAATTATAAGGTTTAGTATAATTATATTGAATAATTTAAGTGATATATGTGCACACATGCTAATCATAGGTCAAAACAGCGCTAAATTTGGCTGAATTATTAAAAGCAGAAGTGGTAAAACGAAGATCCGGCTCTTCTTGGTGAGCTGAGCCAAATGATCTGGCTCACTAAAAAGAGTCGTAATTCCCATCACTAACACACACACACACACACACACACACATACACACGCACACACACACACACACACACACACACACACACACACACACAGTGTGTGTCAGCGGTTAACTGTCCAATCAGAAGACAGAGAGGTTGTTGCGCAGTTCAAACTGAGAGTGTGTTGGTTGGGGGGGCGTTTGTTTTGAGGAATGCGGTTTGCCCGAGTGGGCGGTGCTTCTCTTATTTAAAGCTGCAGTGGGTAGAAATGGAGCAAACATGATTTAAAAAAAAAAAGTTATTTTTATAAAATTGGTCACTATATCCTGACAGTAGTGCATGAGACAGATTATCTGAAAAAAAAAATTATGTGTCTCTGTGTCCTCTGGTGCTCCTAATGTTATCTACAGGATTTCACGGACCGGAGGAAAACAACCAATCAGAGCCGAGCTGGAGCCTGCCTTCTCTGAGCAGCTGTCAATCACTCACGAACTGCACGAGCACGAGCAGCGCTGATCAATACTGAATCAATATTCTGCTACTGTAATGCCTATTTCTTGCCTCATATGTTTCCAACATCTTGTAGTCTCCCGTCACGGGCTAGATTTTTGAAAGCCTGAAAACAGAGCCATGAGGAGGTGCAGAATAAATTACAATATGCTGAAAGGCTTTTATGGATTTTGTTGCCCAATGATGCCAAAAACGTTCTGCCTACTGAAACTTTAAACTGGGTACTCCTGCTTTCAAATGCTAGCATAACTGTGATAATTACTCATGATGACAAAATAGTCCCATGATGTGAAGCTGTGTTAACAGCTGATGGTCAAAAATATAACCTCACAAAAACTCCAAATTTTGATTTGTAATAAAACTGCATTTGAATACGAAAACATCGCATGACATGCTGTATTAGGCTACATTCATGTCCAGTAAGAGCAATGCAATAATTTGTAAAACGACCCACATTGTGCAAATCAAAGCGTTTGTTGCACATAAAAAGTATCAACCTGCAACAGGTTATTGCAATATAAGTGTGGTAATTCGGCCGTGGGGGTTCACTTTCCTCTTTATAGAACAGAAATCCTGCAGTTTGTGAGAGCGATGAGCAAATCCACAGCAATGCCTACTATTGATCATAATAGCATTAGTTGTTTTTTTTTATTTGAAGACCAAAAATTGGACCTAATGATTAATGTTTTACTAATTTTAGACAAATTCTTTATTCGTAAGGACAAATTCCCCACCCATCTTCATATGCTATTATAATGAAAATTAACTCTATATTAAGTCCCTGAAATTAATGAAATCAAAATATGCCAAAGATCTATTTATACTTGAAAAAGATCTGACCCTACAACTATGATCGCATAATCCCTTTCTTAAATTATTTTTTTAATTATATATATATACATTTATTTACTTATTTTTTATTTTATTGTCTGTGTAAATGTTTTATGTCTATTGTGATATCTGCTCAGTTTTGAGGATGATCATTTTGTAAATTAATTCATCTTGTGAATAAATAAAAAATAAATAAAATAAAATAAAATTAAATAAAATAAAATATAAATTAAATTAAATTAAATTAAATTAAATTAAATTAAAAAATATTGCATGAAGTACAGGCTTCAAACCCTGTAAGAGACAGTAAATGCATGTTTATGTTGAGGTCACTAGAGGGAGCCATCTCCGTAACATTCAAAAAGATGATTTTAATCCCCTCAGTGAGGGCAATGGACAAAACACCACAAGAGTATAACGCTAAATGAAATGGGGCACCGTCTACATGAGCAGACACACATAATAATTTTTTCGGATTAAGCTCTATTGAAATAAAAACACTATACATGCAAAACATATATGCCAAATGGCAGATTTGTTAAATTACTTCAATAACTGTACGTTCAACTAGGCCTCTGCTGCCATCATGTGGCTGGCAGTGGAAATGTGCTTTGATTCCTCAGTAATCAGTGTAACATTAGAGAGGGGTTCTTTGTCTTCCATAGTATGCAGTATCATGCACAGCAGTCTATACACATTACCAAAAAGAAAATCATTAAATGCACTGGTTTTAGTTAGGCTAGTACCTGCAGTCATCAGTTTGATCCCCAACACATCAAATAGCCTAACATGTTGGTGCCATATGAAGCATTTTGGCTGTTTTAGTGTTTTTATTTACTTATTTATTACATAGTTTTGGAGCTTATAGGCTACATATACAGTAAATACATCCCCAAGAAGCAATGTCAACTGTATACAATTGAATATTAAGATATTTTCCTACATTTTGGTAAGAAGAATGCATTAAAATAGTTTTTTGTTGTATAGATGATCATTTAGCTCTGCTCATCCAGTCATTTAAATTTTGGACATTGGTAGATGTTTGTTATATTTATGTTTTGGTTTAACTAAATAGAATTTCACCATAAGCCAAGCAGTCTGGTCCAACATATATGATTAGACCATATGGCAGAGGGAGTAAGATGTGTAGCACTGTTCCATAAATCCAGATATGTGGGATGAGTGAGCATAGAGGGGCCGGCAAACAACTGCTTATTTAGGTTGACGTATGAATACTATATTAATAGGCAATTGTTTGAAGTGGGAAGTTCTAAATATTGTTTCATCTTTGAAATCAATGTTATTGATTCGCTATGTATGTGTATAGCACTGCCTCATAGTGATAAAAAATATATATATTCTCGCTGAAAGAAAATCCTAACAAATGACAATACTATTAAAGGGACATTGTGTAGATTTAGTGGAATATAGTGGCGTGGTTGCAGATTGCAACCAACCAATTACCCCTCTGCTCACTCCTCCCTTTCTAAGACTACGGTAACGTGAGTCGCCGAGTGCAAAACCGTGGTAACACCGTTCGCCTCGCTCAGAGGCCATCCTTACTATAATAACACTACTTTAGGAGCAACGGAAGTCAGACGGCAGCTGGCGGTACCAGGGTTTTGCACTCTGTGGCTCACGTTACCCCAGTTTCATAAGCGTGTCGGAGAACTACGGTGGCCTTCAAGTAACATAGAAACATCAAAGGCACTCTCTAGAGTTTGGTTTGTCCGTCCTGGGCTACTGTAGAAACATGGCGCAGCAACGTGGCGGACTCCGTGAAGAGGACCCGCTCCCTATGTAGCTATGAAGAGCTCATTCTAAGCTAACGAACACACAACATATAGTTATGAATATGATATTACATTTCTGCTAAGAGATCCCCCAAAATGTTCCACACTGTTTCTTTAATAATGTATAAATAAAGACTTGTTCATGGTCTTTGGATTTAATATTAAGTCTGTGATCTTGAAGAAGTAATGTGGTATTGAACGTGGTAATACCACTTGAGTTTATTTTCTGACCTGTTTAGTATTCTACAGTTTTGCTGTAATATTCGTACAATGGGCTATCACAGAATTTAATATAGTTATCTTTTGTCTTGTGGGCATCATAGACAATTAATTTACTAAGTAAGTAAGCGAGCCAGCCATAGCATACTATTTCTAAAACACATTATTTTGCTGCACTCCAGCGAGAGGTCTCCAAAACCCCGGTGGCTTCAACAATAAAGACTCAGTTGACACAGTGAGACATTATGAGGAAGAAGTTTATTGAGGAGCGATACAGAGACACAGAAAATAACAACTGATGCAATTCCCCCAGTTTAACATTATGCCCTCTGCTAAACATCTCACTACGACTGGAACTATCTCGTTGTTGGTCTTCAGCAGATGTTGTTTTTTTCCTTTTCTTTTGTCAACTTTCCAATTCTCTTTCTACATTTAGCTTTGGCAATACAGAATTGTAATTCATGCCGGTAAGGCAGTCTAAAATTCGAGAGAAGAGAGCGTTTAGTGAATAGAGACACAGAGAACGATTAAAGCGCTAGGATCCTTGATGAGGTCTTAATAGTCCACAGGTACAGTATCTCCTTATCATTACCTATATACATCAGAACACAGTTTAGGCCCACATACACAATAACAAACTGACAGAGAAGCACTTGAACATTGACGATACCGCCTTAAGCTCTGATGGAGACGCTGACTGGCTGGCTGGCTTCGATGGTTGTGAGAGAAGAGGAAGTAAAGAGAGGCTAGGAGGAGTTGAGAAAAGAGAAAGAGAGCGCTAGTGTGTGATGGGGCATGGAGTCGCATGTTTCAAACCTGAGAAAAAGGCTAAATGGAAACATGTAAATGCATGTTCGTTCAAGAAGGATCATGTGTTTTGCCACGCTAATTTTTTTTTTTTTCCTTCTCACGAGTCAGCATCTGAATCCGAGCTTAAAGCCGCAAAGGGTCACAGCTGGACCAATCAATACAGCACAGGTGGACACCTATGACGAGGTTAAATGCATTATTGAGGCTGTTTTTCCATATAGAGAATACTGAAGGTGCTCCTCAGCCTTGCTATGTGTGTATGGCTGCTACTACAACACGGGAACAACTCACTAAAAGTCCAACATTAAATTTTTACCCCCGAGGGTGTTTTAATGATTCATCATTAACAGCTTTGACCATGAAAACAAATACAACTGAAACGCCAACAAACGTGCAGACGGACGGCACATGCACACACGTGTCCTCACGCACTCGTACACAGAATTACTCGCGCACAAACACTCACATACTAAGATACAACTTCTGTTCCTAAGAGAACATTAAGCTGATAATTAACACTTAAAGGGGGGCATTATACAATAAATTAATACAATACTAAATCAAACCCAGCCTACATATAGGCAAATTAGTCCCTCCCCCGTATACACGCACACACACACACACACACACACAAAAACACACGCACACACACTCTACATACACACACTCCCATGCAATAAAAGCAGCTTATGTGCCATGCTGCATTTTGGAATGAGTAGGGCAGTACGACTGCTGAGCGTATTTTCATGTAGAAGCAGCAAGTGGGGGGGTAGTGGCTGATGTGGTGAGGGGTTTCTGAGGAGAGGGGAGGGGTAGAGGTTCCAGGGACTGATACCGGGTAGTGGATCTGCTAAGCAAACCTGGACCACAGGCGAGCAACAAGCGCACATACACATACACCACAAGACAAGTACCATACTGTACATAGATATATGGACATCGTCACCTGGCAGGAAATTGAGGGTCGAGGGGGTCAAAGACTTCAGTGTCTGCACTAAGGAGAGAGACCGGGACGGCAGAGCCATGGCTAATAGAGGAGGGATGGAGAGGGATGAGGGAGGGAGATAAGTGGATGAGGAACCCATTTAGATGTTTACGGTGGGGCTTGTCTTGTAGGAGATGGCGGGGGCCGCCGGCTTGTGCGGAGAATGAATGATGATGTGTCAGAGAGCAAGGACAGATAAGATGAGGAAGGAAAAATGAGAGGGGAATAGTAAATAAGACAAAAGGAGACAAGAAAAGAGACAAAATTAGACACAAATTTACGAGATGCTGAGTACAAATTGTACAAATGTTTTCATTGTTTCACACATGAGTCAAAATTAGTAGGGAATCACCAGAGGCCCCACGATACGATATTATCACGACACTTAAGTCACAATACGATCTTAAAGCTCATTTTAAACATTTTGCGATACGCTGCGATAAGATATATTACAATATATTACGATTTATTACCTTTTTTTCAACTGCAAATGATGCAGTTTGTCTGTTTTATCTAATAAGATCCAGTTTTCACTCTGCTCATCTCAGAATTTTCATTCACATATCTTGAGGTCAAAGGTCAAGGGACCCCTTTTAAAATGGCCATGCCAGTTTTTCCTCGTCAAAATTTAGCGTAACATCACTCTAGCTTTAAGACTGAGCATGCTTCAACCTCTGAAAGACAGAATAGCGGCCGGGCCGGCCAGCGGATTGTTAAGAGGTTAATAGTTCATATAATAAAAGATCAATACTTGATATCTGTGTATCAATACAATATTGCCACGCAAAATATTGCGATACTATGCTATATTGATTTTTTCCCACACCCCTAAAAATTCTCAATGTAAAAATTGTTAAAACAAAAATGAGCAGTTAGATGAAAACATCAATACCACTGTTAATAAGAGCAGCTGAGATCTGAGTCTGAGCAGGAGAGCTTGATAAGGTATAAAATTCACAAAGAATGCCCTATGTAATATTACAAACTGTTCAGTTATATTCAAACAAATATATATTTTTGATACATAAGCAAAATATACAGTTTGGAGATGTACAAGTAATTTATTATTTCCAATGGGAAATTGCAGTTTTATGGGTTTTAATCATCCCTTCCCTCATAAAGACATCAGAAAACCATTTTTTGCATCTTCCTGACAGTTAAGTTGTGTGAAGGTTGCATTTACCTGGGGATGCTAGGGGGGGCCCTGTTAGGGCGGCTGGGAGCCTGAGGGCTGTCAGCACTATTATTGAAGGGCCCCAGGGGTCCTGGGCGGTTAGGTGGTGGCGGAGCCCCTCGGGGAGCCGGGCGCTGGCCTGAAGACATCCTCCTAGGGGCAGTGGGGCTGGATGGAGGAGACCTGGAGGAGGGAAAACATACAGTATTGAATAATGTTTAGGAAAGAAAGAGCGCAGCTAGCAACAGTTTTGATTTGAAATGGTTACATGTATGTGATCAGTTTAATTCTAGTAACTTTACCTGCGACCACCGGCTCCTCCCACCCAGGAGTTGTCAACAGGCGGAGGCATGGGGACGGTGATGGTGGAGGTGGAGATATCACCAATGATGAGGAGGGCCTCCTTCAGGGCCTGGTGGGTCCTCAGCACCTCATCCCTCCTCTGGGCCTGCTCCTGGGACTCGTCCATCAGGGCGTTCTGGTCACCGGCAGAGTACAGCTGGGCCAGCAGCTCTGCATTGATGAAGTCCTTCACCTGGTGGCAGGAAGAGGAATCAGAAATGGAAAAATGAAGAAAAAGTACAGGCCTTCTGATGGTAATTTTTTCACTCAAAGGTTATCAAGTCACTATTAGTATTAATAGTAATAGTAGTAGTATCTTGTCGTTACAGCAACAGCAAAGGAGAGCTGTCTTCACGGCCCATATAAACGAACATCTGAGTAATCTTTTCTTACATTGTTGATCATTAGATGCATGATGGTCTTGGGCATGAGGTCCCGGATGCACTTGTTGACAATAGCCATGTAGGAGTCCACCAGGTTACGGATGGTCTCCACTTTACGCTCCAGCTGAGGGTCCATGGAGAAGTTCTCTGCAGCGGTGGTGGTCTCACTCTCAACCTGTAGAGGGAGAGAGGAGAAATACTCTTTAAACAAGGAAAGAGAAACGTTTACAAAAAGATATTGGGTGCATAGAATGACTCTGACTATTTAATACAGGTTGCTTACATTTTTCCTAAAAGAATGGCGTGGGTAAATGTTAGAAAACTAAGGCAAGATGTTTGCCCTTTGCCAAATGTGTTTATTTCCAGAATTGTCATGCAAAATACGTTAAAATATGGAAAGTTTAAAATATTTAAAAAATGAGTGACATAGAAGGTGGCAAATAATGTTAAGTCGTCAAGCATATCCAAAATGAACAAATCCTTCAGTGACGTTTTGAGCAGATGCTTTTCTTCAGAAATGATAGAGGCACCTCTATTTTATTCTAGCCATATAGAAGGCATGACAGCTACGGGCTTGAAGTTATTCTTATGAGCTGTGAGGTTCTCACCTATATTATGGATATTTATTACACGGCTTTGTCGAATACTCGATTCTGATTGGTCAATCACGGCGTTCTACGGTCTGTTATTTCTTTACAGCAGACCGTTGATATGTATAACAGACCGTTGCTATGGGCGCAGTTGTTATGTCGGGCCCCGGTAGACCCATTTTCTGTCAAATTAGTCATTTCTTAAGTAAGTAGCCGTGTAATAAGCGGGATAATGTACAGCTAGCGGATCATTGTTGTGAAATAAACCCCTTCAGGGTGAGACAGCACCCCGTGGACCCCAACGGGGTTTATTTTGAAACACTGTACATTATCCCTTATATTACATATGATAGTTACAGTATATTACGTGTATATACTGTATGTGCTTTTCTTAATATACATGTAATATTACTGGTAGTTATATATGGGGTGTTTGGGTCACTGGCGTTATCATGTGACCAGAACCTATATATTTAAAGATGTCGTCTGTTCATATTACTGAGTTTGAAGAAGAGCATCTGCTCGAGACGTCACTTAAGGATGTGCTTATAAATTGCACTTAGGGGCGCTACAGTGTGCGGACCTTTATTTATATTTTCATAACATAGGAGGTGGGAAATCAAATAATAATAATATGAAAGAGGACAGGTTAATAATAAGAAAATGTTAGAAACAGACTAAGAAAAGGCTAAGAAACTGCCACTTAGGGAGTAACATTGAGTGAGAATGGATGAGTTTGCTCACCGCCATGACTTTCTCAGGATAGACCCCGGCACGTAGGAGAGAAGATTTCCAGCTGTCCACATCATCCTGAGAGTCACAGGCCAACTCCAGGGTGCGATTGTCCTTGTACACATTCCTAAAACACCGTGACACACGAGAATATGCATTCATCATACACCGCCTGGAGGAGTGTATTTAACGAAACAAACATTACAATTAGATCTAACTAGTCTATGAATGATTATTTACTTAAAAAAAAAAAAAAAACATGTAGACAATGCTTCCCATTGTTACAAAAAGTGTTCAACAAAAATATGTAAACTCTGACATCTGGAAGCATTGACAGTATTAGGTTAGGTGCCTCCTTCCATGTGGGATATTTTGTTGTTTAACCCTTGCGGGGGTTTCCAGCCAAGAGGGATGAAGAAACTGAATTACCATTAAAAGTTTTACAGGACGTTCCGCACCAATTACTAAAAGAGCAGGCCTGATAATGAACATTATAAACAGATTCACCGTGTTATGGATAGGTTGCATTCCTATATTATTATCGTCAAGCTACTATTACAACATCAAGACCTTCAAGTAAATCTGTTTTTGTAATAATCCCCTGCAATAATGCACTGTAAAATGTCTGCTATTGTAATTACACTTCTTTGTGCTTCTTGAACACACAAATTTCATAAACTGAGCTGTGGATCTATTAGAAATAGCTCCAGTCTGCAATCATGCATACATGCATGCATACATAGTGTACAAAACACATAATCCAAAACATATTTCAGCCGCTGCAACCAGCACACAGGCCTCGGACTCTCTAACTCCATCTACTGCATGTGATTGCTGTAAAAAAAGTTGTGATTTATGTGCAGCCGCATGAAAAAGTAGAAGTTAAGAACGTTAAAAGATCTCCCAGCTGACCTTGACTCTGTGTTGAAAATGCAGAATATGTGCTTGCTGGACATGAAACTCTTCTCCACATCGCGGACCTTCAGGTTGTCCAGAGGGAGCATGTACTTCTTCTCTTTCTCCTGTAGCGGATGAGGAAAACAGAAGGTATGGATCAGGAGAGCGTTCTATGACTAATGCAATTTGCGCCGTTTGTTATTTTTCAGGAATTCTTTTGCAATGAAATTATTGCAAATTGTGCAAGAATATGGACATAAGAGAAAGGTGAAATCAGGTTTTTAAAGAGGGGGAGACAGGGGGTGAGCAAAGAGAAAAAGGGGTGATAGGAGGGAGGAGGAATGGGGGAGAGTGGGAGGTAGTGGGGGTGGCGGGGGTGGGTGGAGAAGGGGGTTAGCAGGAACAGAGAAAGAAAAAGGGAGAAGGAGAGCACATGTGGAAGTCATTACAGTGTGGGTCAGGACACAGTCGTTCTTCACGGTGCGTTTTTGCCGGGGAGAGCTGGCAGCTAAAGGCTGAGTGAACTAAGACGGGGAAAACGCAGATATACGCCAGCACTGGAGGTCCAAACACAATGTTCATCCTCTAGTAGAAGCTCTGTGACATATTCAAAGAGCGGCCTGCGACGGATGCTGAAGAAACTCTTAATTTTTACACTCCATCCTTGCCTCCATCTTTCGTCTTTTTTCTTTTATCCCTCCCCCTCTATATTTTCTCAATATTTTTTCTTTCCATTCCAGAGGGGCCCACTTCCTGCCTGATTTTTTTTTTTTTTGAAGGAGGGAGAGAGAGCGAGAGAGGGAGAGATTAAATGACAGCCTGGCGTTAAAACTCAACATCTGGTAGTGCTTAGCAGCACACAGAGATCCAGGGAAGGAGGGAGAAGTTAAAGAGACGGCGGGCGAAGGAGGAGGAGGAGGAGGAGGAGAGACCGAGAAGAAGAAGAAGAAGAAGAAGAAGAAGAAACACAAAAGTGGATTTGCAAAAGATTTGCAGAAGAAAAGCCAACATCTGGCCTGAAGGTCCGGGAAGAGGTGGTAGATGGTCGCAGGTAAGAATTAAAGAGGATGAAGACAAGACAAGAAAACTCTGCAGACTCTTCTGCGTTGTATTCCCCAAGGGGTCACTGCGGCCCATATATGGTCACATGGGTCTCCTCCCTCTTCCTCTCTCTTCCTCTCCCTTTCTCACTCACTCCCCCCCTCCGTCTCTCTCTTTCCCTCTTTTTTGTAATACCCCCTCCCTGAACGTGCAGCCAGTCTGTCCCAGTCGTCTGAGCGAATGTGCCACGTCAAGGCTGGATACTCTTCATGGCCGGCGTGACCAAAACGGACCGCGAGGGGACCCAGAGCTCGAAACGTCTACCACCAAAACAAATAAACACGGCAGGAGACGTCCATCGAAAAGGCCCGGGGAAGGCGGCGAACGCGGACGAGGCGGCTTTGACGGGGTTTTCGATTAGACGGGATCCTTGCTGCCAAAATGGAGAGGAGGCGAAAGGAGGGCACAGACGACAGGAGCCGCCGGCGAGCATCTGGAAAGGCAGAAAACGGCAACACAGGGCCCGGCTCTTAGCTCCGGCTCCGTCCACCCAGTGTTCAGACTACCTGTTCATTATCATACTGGTGTACAGTAGTCTGCACATTGGTTAGACTGGGCATGGACCCCTCTTCTGTCAGTCTGTCTTTCTGCTGTGTCGCTCGCTCTGTCTCTCTGTTGGCATTCCAAGATGTGTGTGGTTTTATTTTTGCATCTGTTCCTTCCTTCACACCCTTTTGCTATTTATAATCAGTATGTGATCTATATTCATCTGTATTTTGTCCTAAGTGCATTCTAACACACTTCCATTTCACTTCTTTTTTTGTTTTTTTGGAATAAACATACATCACCAATGTTCAACACTAACTGCAGATTTGACAACTTGTTTAAAAGGTGTGAAAGAATTGAAAATGTTGCAGCCAGAACGATAAAAGATTTTAAAAGCTCACAAAATGGCGAGCGCACATAATTTATAGCATGAATGAGTAAGTGTGCAGGCTGCTAGCCCGGGTGCTCTGATGAAGATGTGGTCCACTGGAATGGGGGGGGGTGGGGGAGGGAGGGAGGAGCGAGTGTGGCTGCAAAGCGTCCAACGCAGGCCAAAGGAACGAGGGCCAATCAATCAAGTGCAGTTTGAAAATACAGTCAGACACCTCCAGTGAAGTTATTTCAGTGGGTGGCCAAAATGGAGTTGAAAGGCATAGGACACTGGTGTAAACGAGATTGCTGTGGTGTCAAATAACTGCGAAAAGGCTGGTAGGAAAAAGTGTTCTGCAGATGGTGCAAGAAAGCACCAGTGCATACAAAGAATATGTGTACACACACAGGATGTGTTGCATTTGACTGGTCAGTTAAATGAGTCTATTTAGGTAAGCTTGTGTTGTTGGTTTTGTGGTGGAAGTCAAAGAGTGGACCAGTTGCATGAAGAATATCACGCTCTATTATAAAGGGACAAAACGGCGACTCATGAAGTGATAGCTGCTTATGAAGTTGAAGGTCAGAAAATGGGGGATATTGATATTTAATAGAGGGGTTTCTCTCTCTGCCCGAAAACATTGGAGGCTGATGTTTGGATTAAAAACTTGTGATTTTCCTGCCAAGAATGCGAGCAGTTCCAAAGTTACTGCCAACCACAGGAGGGAGGAGGGTGTGTGTGTGTGTGTGCACGTGCATGCGTATGTGACTATAGAAAGTTCACGGGGTGTAAAACAGAAATATACAAGGCGAAGCCAGCGGAGTCTATAATTTCCTACATTACCACACTGACGTATCAAATGACAATCTGTAGGCCCCGGTGCTGTGTGCTGCTGTCTGAGGGCTGAGTATAGTAGTTCATATATTTTGGGTGTCTGTGAGTGAACATTTGGGTGGGATTGGGCCTGGTCCAAATTTGCAGAGAAGAAGCGAATGCCTGAACTCCCAGTGGAAAGAGGTGGGGAGGGAAGGAAAGAGAGAAAAGAAGGGAAACTCAGAGACAAAGGGAAAGATGAATGGGTGAAGGACAAGAACCATGGCCTTCATATACAGTACATTAAGAGTGACTCTTCAACAAATGCTAAAAGGTCACAAATAGTGAGTTAAGTTGACCTGCGATAAAGTGGAACCACGTATAAAAATCTACTTTACAACCCAGGCTGGAGAAAGCACTGTTGTCTCCATCAAATACAAATTCTACTCTGTGTATTGCTCTTGGAAAAGAGACTAAACAATGTCGACTAAACATACAACAATGCAGAGACAACACCAACTGGCTGAAGGAGTTGCAGTGTGTCTGCCTATCTACACTTGCTGTGCAGAATATCCTCCAACCTGTACAGCAGGCACAGACAGGCAGATAGACATCAGCCCGCCAAATGAGCCAGCAGGACGGACCAAATGCTGCATCCTCCTGTCGATGCTGAGCGGCGCAAACGGTGTGCCAGTATGTCGCTGTTGGTTTTTATGATGTATTATCAATGAGAATGGAAATAAAAAATAATAAAATTCTTCCGTGTGATCCAAGTCGTTTATCTACCGTGTATGAATTTAATTGCTCTTTCCATTCCATCAGTTTTAGCTGATTTTGTATTTAGTTAAATACATAAAGAGCAACACCACAAAGAATATTTTTCACATTTTCTCAACCATTTTCACACTCTTAAGTAATTTCCTTCCCGCCGGGAGACATTCAGATGAAATAAGAAACATTGCACATATTCATATTAGGCCTGTCGATGCAAATTTGTTTTAACACCACTCATTTCTTTAACACATTAATGCAACTTGAGATTTTTAGGATGTAGCAGCTCAGTTTTAAAGCTAGAGAGAAGATACCGGTATCATACGAATATAAAAAACCTAAAGAATTCATGTCATACTAGCTTGTCATGAAAGAGGTTAAATAACGCTCCAAACTTCATAAAACTTTGGCGAGGAAAAACTGTCCTGGCCATTTTCAAAGGGGTCCCTTGACCTCTGACCTCAAGATATGCGAATGAAAATGGATTAAATGGGTACCCACGAGTCTCCCCTTTACAGACATGCCCACTTTATGATCATCACATGCAGTTTGGGGCAAGTCATAGTCAAGTCAGCACACTGACACACTGACAGCTGTTGTTGCCTGTTGGGCTGCAGTTTGCCATGTTGTGATTTGAGCATATTTTTTCTGCTAAATGCAGTACCTGTGAGGGTTTCTGGACAATATCTGTCATTGTTTTGTGTTGATAATTGATTTCCAATAATACATATATACATACATTTGCATAAAGCAGCATATTTGCCCACTGCCATGTTGATAAGAGTATTAAATACTTGTCAAATCTCCCTTTAAGGTAAATTTTTTTTTTTTGACAAATGACAAATACTCAGTCTAAATACTCAGAAACCAAAACAACGACCTGAAAGACACTAAAACGCTTCGCAAAGTTATTGCGTTATTGTTATTACGAGCTACCCCTTTCACATTAAGAGTGATTTAATCCATTGTTGTTATAAAAAAAGAAATATAGCTGCTTTAAACTCACCTCATCATCCTTGAACCAGGAGAGGCTCTCAGCAGTCAGCACAAACCAGTACTCCTTGGCTCCTCCCTTCATGATGCTGATGTTGTTGATGGTCAGCCAGCCTTTGCGGATGACCTAAGGGGAGGGTAAGGGCAGAAAGTTAGAAATTGCTGTAATGATAAAATAAATAAAATAAAAACAAAAAAAAAAACAAGAGCTGGAGCTCCTCATCCGTAATAATTTTGATTAAAAAAAAATGTGCCCAAATGAATCTGTGCAGGTAATCGATGCATGAATGGAGATGAAATGTGTGTGAAGGTCAGGTTAGGTGTGTCATTGTGTCTTTGTGACTCACTCAGAGCCGAGCATGTGACCGTGTGTCAGTGCAGTCTCATTCAAGGAACTGTGTTCACAATGCCACAAGCAGAGGCTCAGTGTTAGCTTGTTAAGTGACCATTGTGTTAAGTGCTTCAAGCACACAATAGAGCATGTGTGTGTGTGTGTGTCAACTGTGTTAGGTATAGTAACCCTACAAGCCCTACATAAACAGGCCTGCAGGCACAGTGCCAAGTGATTATTAGGTTAGATTACTGTCAGTCTTGCACCGCCTAAGACTCACTAAGGAGGTTACCCAAATCATTACAAAGCCTTTCTGTCACAGGCAAATATAGAGAGCTGTTTTGTGCCTGGATCCATGGCAGGATACTAAACACTTGTAGTCTTTGAGATGATATTTTAACTGCCAAAACCATTTAATTTCTATTTGTCAAATTGGCAACCCCTTGTAGTCTGCGGACGCTGGTGGGTGGAGGGGGTGTTAGAGAGTAAACGGTTAGAGAGTAAACTCTTACAATCAGGCCTGATGCGGGAGGAGAGGAGGCCTGCAACAGGAAGGAATGTGGGGGGGATTTAGAAACCATGTGGCACTAAAAAAAAAAAATTCTAGTGCGACTTGTATTAAAGAAAATGCCTCTGCCCAAGAGTAGCTCACACAGCCAATTTGCCATTCTTGAACCCCGTCAAGAGTGGAAAACGAGAGAAAACGACTCTTAATGCAGCGATGCTGGAGAGAGCACCACACAATGGGCAGAAGTGTTACTGCAGGCACAAATGACATTGCAAACCAAAACCCACAATGAGCGATACTCACCAACAGACACCCATAAGAGGGCAGCTGAGATTCTCACTAAGGGATGGGGATGAAATGCAAAGTGGCACCTTGATGACACAGGGAGGGTTCAAACAAAGGGAAATGTCTCAACAACAACACCAAGTGATGATGGTGGCATAAAGTAATAGAACCCAATGTGATTCTTTCACTGAGATTAAAATCATAAAAACCAAAGGAGCAAGCAAACCACTGTAAACAAACTGGTGCCCCACTAAACATAATACACCATGCATTACTAAAATATAAAATAATAATATCTGAGAGAACATAAGGTTAAAATATATACAACATAAAACGTGTGCAATGCAAAAGATTTACTAAAATGAAAGAGTCGATCTGGGATCATCTCTCTCTCTGCAGTAGCCATCCTGCTGCTACCTTGACCTTGTGCTGCGCTGTTTGTGTGACATATGAGACATGACAAACGCTCACCTGATTTACTGCTGAACTCTGGCTCTTATTAGTCTGACTGCTCCTCTGCTGCGCACTGCGGTGGAGAAACGACAAAACAGAGATGGCAGGAGAGACACGGGATGACGGGGAGGGAAAGGTGAATGTAGAGGAGAGAGAGAGATGGAGGGGAAAAACATGACGGAGTAAAAAGGAGATCTTCTAAACATTTGTTTTCACCAGCCTGACATGTGTATTCATAAATAATTTATCATGGTGGCGCCGAGCTAATAGATAGAGGAGTCTTTACTTAGCAAAGCCAATGAAGTCTTCATGGTTAGTGTTGATGTAAGAGAGCTGGATGTCTATCAACAGCAGAACCTGTAACAACACAAAGCATTTAACATGAAGCGAGTCGTTCTTAGAGGAACATAATAATGGGAAAGACTCTGATTTCGTTTTCTTTCCAAGAGTTAGGTGAGAAGATTGATACCACTCTCATGTCTGTACCATATAAAGGTGGACGACATGACGAATCCCCACAAGTGAAGCCAAAACATCTCAATCGCCCCCTGGTGGCTGGCTGCAGTATAGGTCATAAGTCCCGCCCCCTCCATATTAGTGGATGGGACCAAACTAGTACTCAAAGTACACATCAAATAATTTTTCCCAAAGATGTTTTCTGTCATTTTAGGTAGTTCTTATCATGCTGATGTATGTTGAAGTGTTCATTTTTCTGATAAGTTTAGTTTTAATTAGTTATTTGATGCTATAAAAAAGGGGTGAGATGAGTGAGGTAGCCAAAGGCTCGGAAATTGTACGAGAGAGGAGATGTAACTTTAATTTTCTATAATTATCACGAGTCTGGGTAATAGGACGTGTCAATTAGATCATAAATGTAGTTATAGAGATATTATGGTTAGTTATTGTGTCTTTCTAGCCAAACAGAGACCGGGGTTTTAATGTAGCAGCTAGGTGGCTCACGCTAACAAGCTGCAGGCGTGCTTGGGTCGTCATTGGCTTCATTACCTTTGTACAGTGAAAGAAAGTGGAGACGCATCGTCCCTCTTTATATACAGTCTATGATCTTTACGATAAATAGCCAAGTGGGCAGCTTAGTTTAGCATAATGACTGGGAACAGCTAGCTTCTCTCTGTCTGGCACATAAAACCACAACGTGTTGTTATTACATTTCGCTTCTTGTACAGATTAAACAAACGAGTTATAAAGTGTGAGTCAGTGAACTTCAGAGGTGCTGATGGGTGGATTTTATTACTTTCAAACAGAGACAGGCTAGCTCTTTCACCCGTTTTCAGTCTTTGTGCCAAGCTAAGCTAACCAGATGCAGGTGGTTGCTTTATATTTACCGTACAGACATGCGAGTGGCATTGATCTTCTTCAAATAAGCTAATTTCCCCAAACTATTCCTTTATTTCTTTATACAGTATGTGTATTAATAGTAATCTATTTGGTTAATTGGTACCTTGTTTGTAATTCCATAACATTACAATGACAAATACAGATATAAAACTATCATATGTGGGCATACAGGTCAGAGACCTTCCCTCATAAATAAATGTTCATGGCCATAACTGCAAACTAACGAGTGTTACCTGGTCCTTGGCCCGGCTCTCTCTGTCTCGGATATGACAAGTCACAATTCTCTCAGTTTCCTCGCGCAGCATGGGGAAGCACTCCAGCTGAAAGCACATCACACAGCTTATCACTCATTATTCAACAGTAAGCTCATCTTTAATTTTTCAATTGAAGTTTATTTCATTCATCCATCCTTTATCGACTATCCTTCCTTGCTTTGTTTCCTCCGTGCTTCCCTTCAAACTTCCAAACCTCCATAAACAAACAGGAGTTACCTTATTGGAGCACTGGCGCACGGTGTTAATCAGTTCCTGGATGACCATGTCCACGCACTTGACGCAGGGCCCTTTCAGCTTTATGACCTGCTTCTTCACAATAGCCTCAAACGCCATATCCGGGGTGAAAAGTCCAGTCCTGAAGCCCACCAAGAGGAGGAGAAAAAGTGGATGTCAATCACATCTACTTGAGCAATATTGATTTCGGTTCAACATAATAAAACAACATATAAATATTTGATCTGTATTTTGGTTCTCTAAGCAATAATAAAGGGTTCAGTGTTAAATAACAGTCACAGTAGATGTTGGATGTGCTATTGTTTTCGGAGGGAATTCATGCTGCAATGTGGTGTTTCTTTAAATGTCAGTTTTCTCGCTTGGGTGGCAATTCTTTTGGCTGTGGTGGCTAACCGCTGCTGAACCAATATAGAAACACACAGAGAGGCTAGACTGAACATAGAAAAAGAAAGAAAGAAAAAAAGACAACATGCTCCTTCCTTGGTTATAAATTCCCATCCACACCATGTATTTTTAGGCTTTAACCAAACACAAAGATGTGTATTTTTACTTGTTATGATGTTTGTCCCATCAACAATAATATATTTGATTGTCTTCATGCTGTGAATAAATTCATTTATACCTTTATAATGCTAAAAAGCCAGTGATAGCATGACTGGTTGGTATATATCAAATATTTGGAGGAATTGTGTGCCTTTATGGGTAAAAATTCCTACCTGATACCGTGGATGTTCTTAATGGCATAACTGATCTCGCGACGCATCTCCTTCTCATCACACTCCATCTGAAGGGAACAGAGAGGAGCAGTTTAGACGGCGGATACAGAGGACAGAGTTGTACAACTGTAAAAGATGAGACTGCATGAAGAGAAACAGCATGACTGGTAAAAGAGTAATTATAAGATGAAATAAAGAGAGAAAAATAGTACAAAAAAGCTGTATTTGTACTATGAATTTGAACATGTATTGATAATAGTGAAGCTATTTAGGGACCATTCAATAGAAAATCACCAGAGAGGACATTATACAGAGTGTATGGAGAGCTGGGAGGAAATAGGACAAAGAACAAAAGAAGGAAATTGACTGCAAAAAAGAGTCATTTAGTTTTATAGTCTGCCTTCAAGACTTAATTGTCTTAAAATGAGAAAGAAAAAAGTCTACAGGGGGTGTCATTATTTCAGCTGTTCCCTGTGCACTTTCCATTGTTTCAGAAAAGTTTCTATGAGCATCACAATCTTTGAACAAGACAGAATAAGGCAGATGACTCAGTGCCATTGAGGACAATGATTTTGGGAGTTTTAGCAATCTGTGAGTTTAAATTCTACAATTAAAAAAATGACACATGGTGGGATTCTAGTAGAGATTCAATATATTTAAAGAGATTATGTTTTTGTGCTTTTTCATATTCCTTTAGTGTTTTATATATATATATATATATATATATATATATATATTGTGCTTGTAAAAGGTCTGCAAAGTTACAAAGCCCAAAGTCCACACTAAAGAGAGTTACTCTCCCCCACAGAAACACTGTTCCTGATATGCCTGAAACGCCTTGCTTGAAGTCCCGCCTTTTCTTCCGTAACATGGTGATGTCACCAAGTAACACATCTGCATAATACCTGCCAAGCGGCTAGTTTGGCACGTCCTCAAACAAAGCTAAATAGAGCGGAGCTGGAGCGGAGTCCGAAGAGTTTGGTTCGGTTGACCAATCAGAGCAGACCAGGATTTCTTTTTTTCCGCTGGAGCTCAAACAGAGCGTTTCAGACAGAGGGTGAAAAGAGGTGCTGCAGCACAGCTGGTATGACAAAAATAAAGCATGTAAACGTGGTCTAGTAGGAACCCAAAATAGTATGCACCTAAAAATAAGCATAAGAGGTCCTTAAATTTGACCACTTTAAGCCAACAAATCATCAAATTGGGAAAACAGGTCAAACAATTTAACCACAGCTGATTATTTCACTTTTTTTTTGCAGTGCCATCTTCTTCCATGTGCAACATTATCACCTTGACCAGCTCAAAGGGGAAACGCTCGTGGAAGATGCGGTTGATTTTTGCTCCACCAGACAGCTCCACTGTGTCCACCTGATCCCCTGAGCCCTCAATCCTTTTCTCAAAGTCCACAGAGAACTGTTGCACCATCCTGAAACAACAAAATGGAAAAAATATGATAAATAAAAGACCAGCAATGACGTCTGACATCTTAAAATACGAGCTGATAAGCAATGGGTCATCAGATATTTTTGCAGGATACTTAGATTTTATGAACTACATCTAATTTAATGCTCTTGTTGTGAGAAAAACGTGGCACTGACTGCAGCAGCTGCTTGGTTTTGCGGGACGGGTCATCAGGTCGGTATCCCCGGTATTCCTCGGCCTCCTTGTCCAGAGCCAACAGCTGGGACTGCAGCTTGCTGCGGAAAGCTGGCAGGGTGTCCCGGATGTGGTTGGTCAATTGCTGTGGAGACACAAAGCCAGCAAAATTAAACAAATTATAATCACATAGGAGCATCAATCAGTAGATTATGTTATTGGCATTATTGGCTGTACAGTGATTTACCAATCAAGACTGTATATTTCACTGTAATCATAGATAATCTAACATTCTTTCACAATAACAATGCAGAGATAATGTGGAATGCCAGCCTGAGTGAAACGATAAATTATTTGGAGCTGAACTAGAAAGAGCGAGTGCTTTTTCCACCTACTGACAGTCTAGTTTCACCCACACTGATGTGCCATACAATGGAAGCAGAAAAACAAGTCCTCCCTTTTATTAATTATGTAAAGTGCACTGTGGGAAAGCACCGGGAGTAAATCTACAGTATGATCACCTCGTTGAGCACTCTCTGCAGCCGTGGGGTGCCCATTTTCTCGGCCATGTGCCTGTACGCCGCGTGGGACAAGAAGAACTTCCTCTCAGCGTCCAGAGCTGCCTTGATATCTTTCTTTCCATCTATGTCTTTCTGACTGCGATTCACCACTCCGATATAGCCTGGGTACATAAACAAGGACACAAATTGAGAGAAATAATGAATGAGAATCCCGGGAGACAAAGGCAGCGATAGCACGAGCGAGACAAACAGAAAAAGAAGTGAAAGTAGGTAGAACAAGGACAGAGTTATTGGACACAGAACACAGAGAGAGAATTTGAAAGTGAAAGGTTACAAGAGAAAGAGCGAGTACAAGAGCCAAAGTGAATCTGGCTGGCATCAGCTCACTATACTGTCTAACATACACACCTCTTCGTAGCGGCAGCAACTTGTTCTCCAATATTTCTCGGGCATCTGTGCCTTCGTCCATCAAATCCAGTTTGGTGATTACTCCGATAGTCCTCAGCCCTAGAAACAGGATCAAAAAGAGGGAGGGATGATTGTAATTGCTTTTTGGAAGTTTAAAGGCACTATTTTCTTTTAAAAAGAACATGTTGTGCTTTTTCCCTTTCCTGTTATATAGTTTTTTTGTGCATGTAAAAGGTTTGCAAAGTTACAAAGTCCATGCCAAAGGGAGTTACTCTCCCCCACAGAAACACTGCTCCTGATCTGCCTGAAACGCCTCGCTTGAAGTCCCGCCTTTTCTTCCATAGTGGTGATGTCACAGAGTAACACATTTGCATAATACCTGCCCAGCGGCTAGTTTGGCACGCCCTCAAACAAAGCTAGTTAGAGCGGAGCTGGAGCGGCGTTCAAAGAGTTTGGTTCGGTTGACCAATCACAACAGAGTGGGCCAGCTGACCAATCAGAGCAGACTGGGCTTTAATAGGTCCTCTTTGATAGTTTGGGTCACTTTTCCAAGTAAAAATGCAACACTAGCTAATACAAGCTTCTGCTTATTTTCTGTTTTATATCATTGTAAATTGAATACATTTGAGTTCTGCTGTTCCAACAAAATGAGCACTTTAAAGATGTCACCTTTGCCGAGTTCCTAATGCAGCTTTGCATCCAGTTTTCCTTTCCTTTATTCCTTTACTCTTCTCTACTTCTTTCTTCGTATTAATTGCACTTCTGCCACGTCATCCTTTCCAAGCATCTTTGGCTGTTAGCCTCCCATCTCCCTGCTCCCTCCTGTATTCTTCCACCTCACTCTCCTTGTGTGATATTATTCATCCCTCCCACAAGGTTACTTTGTCCAAGTCCTCCTCTTCCTAGCTAATTCGTCCTCCTCTCCTGTCTGAAGGTCAAACATTAAATTAAGTTGATTCTTTTCTTACCCTTCCTCATTATCCCACTTCCAGCGTCTCTTTTTCCTTAGCATCACCTATTCTGTGTTTCTTTAATTCCTCCCATCTCTTTCTGATTTCCTTTTCCTCCCTCCTCGTTTCTCTTTTGATGCCCTCCTTATCCTCCATTTTCCCCTTCTCTCAGCCCCTCGTTTCTAATAATAATGTGACACTTGATCGATCCCTGTAGGGAAATTCTGTTTCCACATTCGGAGAGGTCGTTGAACAAGGTCAGACACTGAGCACCATCCCTGCGGCTGATGGAGATTCAATGTCTTGCTCAGGTCAGTCTCTCTAACCACAAGGCCACCTTTTACGTGCTCCATTCCTCTTTCTACATCTCTCCTACAGCCTCCTTCACTCCCAACATCCTTTCCATGTGCTCACCCTGTGGGTCGACGTCCTTCGCCAGTTTGAGAGCGTCAGAGTTGGCAAGGTCAGAGTTGGCCGGCGTGACGGCCAGGATCAAGCAGCTCTCTCTGGTGATGAACTGCATGATCATTTCCCTGATCTGCTGCTCGATGTCCGCCGGCTGGTCTCCGACCGGCACCTTAGTGATCCCCGGCAGGTCGATGAGAGTCAGGTTCAACACTGCACAGACAGAGAGATGCTACATAAGAACTGGTCATACCTGTGTGACATTTTGTAATTGTAGTTAGAAAATCTGTAGTTAGACCCCCAAAAAGACCAAAATACCATAATAAATATCCAGCACCTAATCTTTAAACTTGAATAAACTAATAATGGAACCAAGATTGGGTTGCACTAGCTATTAGTAAATTCATTAGGGGAGACCGGGGGCAGTTGTAACATTTTTTGGTTTTGATGTTATTACTCAAAAACCTCCTGAGCTAGTTGGATACAGTTTATTTTGTAAGTAACTTGTATTATGTGCTACTTGTTAACAGTCATTAAATGTTTTTGCAAGCAATGTTAGAGTCACAATATTACCATCAACATTTGGTAATTTAAGCTAGCATTATTGGCACAATGTTTTGTAGTTTGACGTATTTTAAAATCTTCCCAGTTTAAACAGCATTTCAATCTAGTGTCAGGTCAGACACGTCAACAATTTCTCATATAAGCTAACTCTTCTACTTTTGTTCCCCCTAAACGGGTTATATGTTAGCAAGCATGTTTTATCAGTTGGTTCCGTTAGCTAGGCGACGCAACAGCAGTTAGTCAGTTGGTGTAAATATGCAGTAATAACTAACCTCTATGCAAAAAATTGTGTGATGAAGACACAAGACACCGCCTCCGAGAGCAAAACTGATGGAAATGCTGTAGGAAATACCAGCTAACTATAATCACTTTTAATTGTGTATACTGTATATATCAATATAATATGGTTTGTGGGCATCAACAGGATCCACTCCTTCCCAGAAATTTCAAACCTGAACTTCATCTGAATACTAAATGGAGATGAAAATGTTTGTGTTCTGTGTTTCTGCCTTGTTATTAATTGACAGTTAACCAGTTTCAGCATTTCAAGATGTAATTCTAATGTGCTTGGACGTTTACTGTCCATGCTATTAGTTTGAAACCAGAAAATGTAAAAAAAAAAAAAAAAAAAGTATAAGCTAATAAGCTAAACTTATAGCTAATAAATGATAAGCTAATAGCTATAAGCTAATTTGAATCAGTTATATTCTGAATGGAGCTCTGCAAGTGGCAGTTTACAGGTGGTAGCAACCTGAATTAAGTAGTCCAATTCAAACTCTGGTTATAAAGGACAGCATTCACTTTTACAGCAAACAATCTAAAGACATCAGTATAGCAGCAGTATAGTGTTAGCCATATTAACACGGAGCCTTTAAAGGACCTTCTCCTCCTTTTAACTCCTCAACGTCATAGAAATTCATTCACACACTGTGTAATAATTTTGCTGGCAAAACCGCATTCTTTGTTTCGAATGACCCAGTTTTTAAAAAACCTTTTCTGCCAGCTGATAATACAAAGAGCGAGAGTGTGATGACTCACAGCTGGTCACGGTCTACCTTGATTCAAAGGTGTAACTGTGTGCTTGTTACTTGGAGGAAGGAAAGCAGAGTTATGGCTCGCGCACCGTGAGGGGAGTAAACCCGCAGGTTGATGGGGACGGGAGATATGCCTTTGTTGGCCCCCGTGGCACGATCCGTCTCGTCCTCGATCTCTTTGCGGACCTCATCGAAGTCTATGAACTTCTTCCCTTTGCAGTGGAGGAATTCAGCCCATTCTGAGAGGATGAAAATAAAGATAAGTGGGATTAGTGGTGGCTGTGCTACATGTGCATCTGAGAGAAAAAATAATGCCAGTGTGAGAGGGAAAAAAGCCAGAGAGAAAAAACCAAACAGTATAATTGTATGTGTTCATGCTAGCATGTGTGGGTGTGTGAATGTGTGTGCGCCCACCTGCAGTGGCGCTGATAAGCTGCAGAACCAGGGGCCTGCGGGTGACAATACCAGATCCACGGGGCAGAAAGTCCCTGAGGGAGGACAGCCAATCAAAACTCATTACATCAAACCACAGTCAATGTAAACATTTATCAGAGTGTAGGCGTGGATATTGGTGGCGTAATGATATCTTCATCTTGAGGTTTTTTTTTCCTTTGAACTCTTGAAGGACAAATGTATTATAGGCTAATTATACCCTTCAATGTCACTAATCTGGTATGCTATACGGCAGTTCAATACAGTCTGAGTGGAATAGTGGCCATTTTAAAAACACAGCCACTCCTGAAGCTTTCAGCTGCTGCTGCAAGTGCTCCAACAGTACAGAACAGTCTGACCTGATAAACAACAGGTCAAAATGAAGAGCTGCATCGCTGACAGGGAGCTCTCACTCATTTAAAAACGATGACTTCACCATTTCCTGAGGGGGTTCCACACCAACTCGTTTTGTGTGTGTGTGTGTGACTGTGTGTCCACTACTGAGCATGCCACACACACACCTGACAGCCATCCCGAACACCTCCTATGCTAAAGGTCCGTTCCAAGAAAACCTTATTAACACATATCGACCCACGGAGATCCCTCAAGTGGCATGAGTTAAAAAAAAAGGAGCCCACTACTTGTCCATTCAGCTCTGTGCAGAGCCAGTTCTGGACAGATGGACCATTACTCAGCATCACGACTCTCAATGAGGGGCTGCAACAGGACAAAAATCAATGCATCCATCTGGACATGCATGTTAAAACTGCACAAGAGAGGGAACTATTTGGTCACACTGAAAGCAATCTAGCTAATGCTGCACTTCCACAAATTTGGAGGGGACTTGTGAGCCACAGATTGAAAAGATAGCGATCAGTATTGAAGCAGCAGAGGCTGAGACATTCTCACCTTTAGTCCCTACCATGAATCAACCTCCAAAAACACTACATTTCCCATAATGCAGCATCTTTCATTAGACATTCCCTGCTCTGATCTTTCAAACTCAATACCTGCAGTTTATAACGCATTTTCTTTTGTCAAAGATTTGTAATCTAAAGCCAAAGACAAACTCAGACGTTGCAAAGCTCCCTCCAGAGCCACAGAAGACATTATACAGCTGATTTCACAGGCTGGGTACAGCGCTCTCCATGGCGGGCAAACTGACCTTTATGTGTAACATCGTTGTGACCCTTTCATTTTTTTTAAGCTTTGACCGTTGCCATGGTATTCGACCTCCAAATCAGTATTTGAACGTTTTGTTTTTTTTTGTTTATATATAAGGATGTATAATAATGTATAAATCCTAAAATAGCCTATGAAATAAGGAATAATCCCATAACATTATTCATTATCCATATTCAACATGCATTATTATCAGTTATTCTCAGGCGGATATCACTGTTTGTTGTGTGTAGAGGTGCATAAGTGTGGGGCAGTGCGACAGCGGCACTGAAACGGTGGAAATGGAAACAGACAGACAGAAGAACAGGTCAGCCGGCTGCGCCGCGCCGCAGAGCGAAGCTTCGAATACCTTCGAATATTACTCACCGGAGCTCCGATGCCCAAAAAAATGCTATTCGGGACAGCCTTAATATTATATCAACTGGCACAGACGAAAAAAGAATGAAATGCTTCAATAAATTAGTCAATTTAGAGGGTTTTTTCCAGCAAATCCTGATATTAAACTAGCCCTAAATTAAAAGGTCCTCCATCTCTTTTAAATGCATGAGCTATAAGACAGAATGGTGCCATATTACTGAGCAGAAAATAGCAGACAAAAGCTTATCATAGTGTAGCTATTGGGCAGTTGTTGTGGGACGTGGCTGTGTTTTGTGATCCATCTTTTTTAACTTAAATAGACACTTATGTCACCAACAGAATCACACTCCTGGTTGCTGAAAGCTTGATCCTAATCCAAATCAAATCAAATGCATCTGCTCATAATTTATTTGTTGTGGGTGACCGGAATCCAGGGCGACATGATGAATATTCATGTGTATTTTCAGGAGTGGGAGCTGACATGTACAGCAAGATAGTGTTTTTAAAATGGTTATACATGCAGTGATGTGCCTCTTGCAATCTGCATTTTGCACGGGCACAGAACATGGCACTTATCATTTTTATGGGGCTCGACGGCATGTTAATGCCTTCCGAAGGATGCTTGAGGAGCTGTATAGAGATGGATGTTTTTTAGGACTCTGAAGAAAGCCCGGCTGCAGTTGGTGCTGATTGGGCTGAAATCCCCAACGGTGCTGCTGTAACCCAAATACAGCTTCCAATCCATCCTCTGTCGGTATAGCCACAAGACTGTGTTTTAAAACACATACACTGAACATAATGCAAGGTGCAGCAGCAGCAGGAGTGACTTAAAGCTGGGGGGAGAGAGAGATGTTTTGAACTCTGCACTGAGAGATTGGCCCCATAGGCCTCTTATGTCATCCTCAAGGTTAACCGGAGAGAAAAGGGATTATCCTATTTACTAGGTGGTCAATTTTTACCTGCCTACAAAGTTCTCCAGCACGGAGCTCTTCCCTGCACTCTGGCCTCCGACCACCGCAATCTGCGGCAGGTCCAGGTTGCAGGCCTGCCCGATGGAGCTGAAGGCATCCTGCAGCTTGTTGACCAGCGGGATCAGGTCCTCCATGCCACGGTTTCCCATGGTGCCTTTAGAGAGCGGGTGGACTCGGGGATCAGCGAATGGAGAGAGAGAGAGAGAGAGAGAGACAGAAAGAGGAGGGGATGAGGAAGAGGAGGAGGAGGAGGAGGGGGGATGTGGAGCTGCTAGGCTATATTAGTCCGGGATACCGCGGTGGTGCTTGTTGATGTAGTGAAGTCATCTAGCCAAGCATTGCCCTGAAGCCAAGCGAGGGTCTGTGGAAGCAGAGGAGAGAGAGAGGTGCAGAAAAAAGAGATGTGAACAGACAGGGACAGACAATTGCGCAGTTGCTCACCACATCCACCATAACCTCTCTCTCTCTCTTGCACACACACACAAACACAATCTCTCTCTCTCTCTCTCTTTCTCTTGCACACACACACAAACACAATCTCTCTCTCTCTCTCTCTCTATTTTGCACACACACACAGATCAGCACGAAGCATATACTTTCAAGGGCATTTGGTGAGTGCAGCCTCTATAGGCTCCACAGACATAAATGCAAAACAAAGCTTGCATGCATGCACATACAATCTGTCATACAATAGAATAATAATCATGCATTGAGAATATATATGCCAGTAATAATAATCATGCGTTGTTTTGATCCTACCCCGCCTCAGGATTCCCTCAGTGTGTCTGTCAGTGTGTCCGATGGTCGCTGTCCGGTGCTGAAACCGAAACGACGCGCAGAAATCGAGGCAGCAAAAGAGACGCGCGACAAGGACCCACCGGACGATTATACAAGCACCACCACCACCTGCTATGGCGGTGCATCAGCTTGATCTGTGTGCATTAATTCGCCTTGTGGGGCTTCGTGTTCCGGTCGGCTGAATGTCAGAGCGGTTTCATCCCGAACACAAATTCGCCTTTGACAGATTAATCATTTTTTTTCTCTCTCTCTCTCTCTCTCTCCTGCGCGCCGCGCTTGGAATAATTGCGAAGCTGCGCCTCGGTTGTTTAGTATCGACGCAGCGGTGGACCAATGAGAGCAGCAGGATGAGAGACGGAGGCTGAGGGATGCGGAGACCTCATTGGCTGAGCAGGTACAGGTTAGGCCTACCTGAGCCCGCCTCCTGTTTACATCCGTGCCATTTGTGTGTGAGTCATGCGGCACGGCTGCGCATCGCTGCAACAAGAAGGAGAAGAAGAAGGAGAAGAGGTGGATGCGCTCCTTCTTCAGATCCCCGCAGTGGGAGCACACAAAACCAGCTGTCCATCTCTTTATTTTGCACTAACCATATAATGTTTGCAATTAGGTGCATTCCTGGAATGTAATTTGCAATGTGCAATACTCTTGGCACTTTACTCTATTTATTCCTTTATTCTTTTTTTTTATCTCGTCTTGTTTTTATTCTTGTATTTATTGTGAATATTTTTATTTTTTGTACTTTTATTGATCTTGCACCTCCCCATATATATGCCACCTATACTGTGTCCCCTCTGTCATTGATGATTGTGCAGTATGAATGTGTGTATGTCTCGGTGGACTGCAGAAACTGAATTGCCCTTCGGGGATAAATAAAGCTATCTGTATCTGTATAATTCAATATAAACACTGTACCATTTCATACAGCAGGTTGTGACAGGCTTTTTTTGTATTTATTTTTTTAAAATGTATCCTTTATGACTTTGACATCGTTTGAAAAACATAAAAAAAGCCCAGAAGGGGGTTTTGCTTTAACTGGACACACATACACAAAAAAAAGAGAAAGAGAGTGATGCTCGGTCCCAGATTGTCACTGCAGGCCGAGGCTGGTGGACGCGGTCATGCGGAAAGGACGCTGCCATTCTGCCTTAACCTCTTGCAAGCAGGACAACCTCACATATAATAACAAGTGTCTCTTCAGCTCCTCTGGATGTGAGCATCGCCTATCATCAGATGATCTATATGAGAGGAGATCTAATTGGCTCATCAAGCCCCTCTGATATGCATCGAGGACATAACGGGCAAAGCTGTGTGCGCTTCCCCACCTCCATCTGCCTCTGACACTCAAATCTGATCGATTCAGTCAGTATTTGCCCTTTTCATTATGGTCAGGCCTCTGGAGATGGGTCCAGTCTGTGCATCATGTTGTAGTGAGCTGGAGTGACACTAGGTGGCAGTCACGACCTGAACACTGCAGCTCTGTGTTTGGGAACAGTTGATATCTGCCATTGTTTGAGGGGAAAAATAATAATTTTAGAGCAGAATCATTACAAAATGACAGCGTAGTATGATAGAAAATATAGTCATGTCAGAGGGAATTATACTTTTAAGTTAAATAAAATCACAATCATGGGAAAAAACTCAAGTAGGCCTATTTAAATTCAGCTTTCAAGTGTCTTTTATATTTTAGGTGTGGAAGTAACCAAATCTGTTGTTAAGATATTAAGAGTTATGCTGACGTAAAAACTGTCTGACTGGACCACTCGACCTCCGTGACCTTACCTGCAGAGACAGGATGTGTGAGCAGAGGTATCCAGTAACATCAACATCAACCCAACACCTCTCACTCTCGCTCTCTCTCTCTGAACCATCCCTTTCATCTGCTGCCACTAGATCCTGTTTCCTGAGGTATCTGGAGTAACAGGATAGTCGGTCTCCAGGTCAGTATTTAAGGCGTAAAAATATAGGTGGGCCCTGTTTTTAGTCCGGGACCTGGGAGTCACTTAAACGTTTGGTGACCACCAACAGTCCACCTGATTCAGGGTCCTCAGGTCATTCCAGAAATTATTGTGTCAAAGCTGTTAGTGAGATGTTTTCAGGGGGGCTAAATGTTTTAGGGATGCCCCTGCCAACTTACACAATTAACTAAAAGTGCCTGACATTTAATAAAGAAGAAGAAGAAGAATCCTTTTCAGAGGATCACTCTTGTAACAGTTTATAGTTTGGTAGCTGACAAAAGTACATATAATATAACATAGATGGTTGAATGGCATGGCATTCTGTTATATATTATACACAATATCATAGAAGACAGTGCACTGCAAACAATATGATATGGTAGCATTATGCTGCATTTCTATACATAGAGTATAAAGCATGCAGTAGTATAGTATTAACACAACAACATGGTGGAGGAAGTGTTCAGATCTTTTACTTAAAGCGGCAGTAGGCAGTATATTTTTGGCATCATTGGGCAAAAAAACCATAATAACCTTTCAGCATATTGCTATTCAAGTGTTCTGAGAGAAAACTAAACTTCTGCTCCTCCTCATGGCTCTGTTTTCAAAACATTAAAACATCTAGCCCATGACGGGAGACTTTGACCAATCACAGGTCATTTCATTGAGAGAGCGTTCCTATTGGCTGTGCTCCGGTCATGTGACCAGAACTTGGCGTTCCTTCACCAGACTGGCGGCGGTGTCACAAACCTTCTCATTTTACTGCTAAACCATGCACTACAAGATGATTCTGAAAACATTTGAGGAGAGAAATAGGCATTACAGTAACATAATATTGATTCATGTTTGATCAGCGCTGCCTAGTTTGACCGTTTGGTCGGAGTTCACGAGTGATTGACAGCTGGCTCTCATAGAGAGCAGATCTCAGATCAGCTCTGACTGGTTGTTTTCCTCCAACACAGAGGCACATGATTTTTTTCAGGTTACCTGTTTCATGTATTACTGTCACGATATAGCAACCGTTTTATAAAAATAACTTTTTTTAATCATATTTGCTCCAATCTCGCCTACTTCAGCTTTAAAGTCCTTTCCATGTGGTGTTTGTATGATTTTGTCTACTGTGGCCCATGTACACAGTACAGTAGATCCAACAGTATTACAGATGAACAGTGTTCTGTAGGTTTCATCAGGAGGATGAATAAAGGTTCAAAATTAACATCCACTCAATTAAACACAAGACATTGTGCTTGTGGGGGTGCATGTGTGCATGTGTGTTTTGAGACAGATGGTGGAGTGCTGGTGGAAAACAAATTATTGGCATCAGGTCAAAGGGAGACCGGGGAGAGTATGTTGGTCTCCATACGCCACTCCATCACTGCCCTGAATCATCCGTTACCCATGCTCCATTGCAGCACTGTGTTTGGACGAGATGGTGCTGTCTGCTCACCATGTCTGTAACCCACTACATGACCTTTACTGCGTCCGGTCTGAGCGGTTCCACAACATGAGCTGCTGGTGCAAACAAGGTCGCTGTTTGGTCTCTCCAGCAGAGCCCAACAACAAGTACACAGACAATCCTGCACACACAGCTGCTGAATTTGATACAGCCTTTTAGATATAAATCTACTTACAGGGAAGGAATTCACTTGACCTTACCCTTTCTTCCTTTCTTAAATGAGATTACAAGGCCACTGAGACGAGCTAAGGAGAAATATGTGAGCTTAAAGATGAAAACAGACGGTGTTTGAGTTGGGCAAGGATGCAAACTATTCATGGCTCAACTGTTTAAGGGAAATATTTTAACACTTTTTTCTTCATTTTCCTCTTTTGAGCTAGCTTGGTGGCAGAGTTGCTAAATCTTTGCCTGACTTGCACCACAGTGGAAAGGCCCTGTTGTTAAACTGTCATCAGCGGGGGAAAAACAGTGGCCCCCATTACGTAACGCACACCTTTAACCAGTCCAGTCACACACAGATGGAATGACAGTTTGTGTTTTTGAAAAGAGGAACTTACTGAAACCATTGAATGTGTGTATTAGACCCGGAGGAATCCCGTAAACCCATACTTATGAAAACAACGTACCTGGAGGGTGATACTCTGACAAATATTATTGGAATTATAATGAGCAGGAGCTCAATGATTCTTACACCGTGTATTTAGATGACGCAATGTCTCAAAAGACGGACACGAACGTTAGATATGGACAATTTACAAGGCAATACTTATAAATAAAGCTATAAATATCAGCTTTCTGCCCCTCCAATCAAATTTAACTGAACTCAAATTCATGACTAATAACCCATCAATTCATGCTTAGGACTGATCACACTACATCACACACAATGATTGACATTAATGAAGTGATGATACCGTTTCATAAGACCTTTAAGAACCGCATCACTTCCCCGTGAGGCAGAGGACTCATTGGAAAGACCTACAGCAGACGCCACGTATTAAATAGGTTGCATCACTGCTGCGTTATGTCAGCCACATCTGATCTCTTTGTATGTGCGACTGTGTGTGTGTTTTTTTTACAGAGTACGTTCTGGTGCCACGTCTGTCCCAGTAATGAGAACCTCTGGTCTAACACCTGTATTGAGCTGCCGAGGAACCAAACAACAGCCACTGTTGCCGCTGTGAGGCTGAGGTTTCGTGTGTGTAGGCGTGTGATCCACTGTGATTATACCCTCACAGTCACAGCAGACAGCACGCCATCTTTAATGCTTTTCTCAGAAAAACTTCACACTGAC
>CAKAOI010046399.1:97208-134506 GCA_916701655.1 Sebastiscus albofasciatus
CCCCCCCCCCCCCCCCCCCACAACCCCCTCCCGTGGGCCCACTCAGTTAACACAATAAACCCTCCTTTTCATTCTACGCCATCAATTGCTCTCTATGGATCAAACACAATGACTCACTTGAGCAACAGCAGCTTCCATCGCAACACGTGCGAAGACTCTCTCGCTGTCTTTCCCATTGTGTCTCATAAAGTTCAGGCTCAAGCTCTGTCGAGGCACCGAGGCATGTTGTTAAAATGTCACCTTAACATTGAGGTAGGAGGTTGTGGTCAAGGGTGTTGAATCCCTGAGCGTCCATCGCTCAATGCTTCAACAACAAGCCCGACTGGCACCCACGTAAACGCACGTTATGCAACAGCTCACACCTGTAAATGCACGTCTGGCGAGCCAATGATTGTTCTGAGAGGGTGTTACTCAAAATTTGTTATTCATCGGCCAATGGAAACTTATGTTGTCAATGTCTTAATGACTCAGTGTGAGAGAACTGGCACGTCATCTAAATAACTACAGCACCAAGCCCACTTTCCTGCTCTATAAAATCCACTGTCTGACTTCCTCTAAATCACTGATCCGACTGGAGCGGCAGCTGTGAAAAACGACTCCGATGGTCAACATTTCATCATCTTCCCCGTCTGTCCTGATTCTGCAATCACACTGTTTCTCTCATCTCTTTTGTTTTTGTTCTGCGATGCCAATGTCCCCCTCCTCCCCGTTTCCTGTTGCATAATATTATGTAATTCCATCTGAATAAAACAGTGGAAATCCTGAACTGCCAAGAATTCTGGGATTGTACTTTAAACTACTGTATGATGTCAGCTATTTTTTCACTCATTTCTCCATCTGATTATGTCTCTCGTTTGTTATTCATCATTTGTATTTGCTAACAGCTGAAAATGCGTTATTTTTCGGAGAACTGCGTGCATGCTACAGTGTAGCTGCCGTCTGAGAGAACTATGTGAGGAATCCGTTTTGCAGTCTTTAAAGGGATAGTTCGGGTGCTTTGAAGTGGGGTTGTATGAGGTACTTATCCATAGTCAGTGTATTACCTACACTAGATGGCGATCGGCACGCCCCCAGCTTGGAGAAGCAGACAGGAGTCACCGCACAGAAGCAAAGTAATGTACTGCTGTGGACGGGGCCGGCAGCAAAACGTATTTTAGCAACCTAAAAGATGGTCTCACGCCAAAGCAACCAGACTCCATTTAAAACACAGTAATTTTACCTCGCAGAACACGGGAGTTGTTGGTCTACTGCTGCCTCAATCAGTTAGATTGTTTATGGTGTTGTATGACTTTGGTTAGGTTGTTAGTTGCTACCGGGGTAGTAACTATTCTTCCTGGGGTCCACACATAATAACGCAACACAAACATATAACATACATGAACACTCAACAACACAACCCACATACAGTATGTCTCACCAAAACCCCCGATTCCCCTAATTCAATTCAATTCAATTTATTTTTATATAGCGTCAAATCATAACAGAAGTTACCCCGAGACCCTTTTTATATAGAGCAGGTCTAGACTGTACTCTTTAGTTAAGAGACCCAACAAGAGATCCCCCATGAGCATTGCATTGTTATGCGCTGTGGCCGGGGTAGAAAGAAGTTAGTAAAGAAAGTTAGTTTGGATTCACCAAATCAAGGCAGCGGTAGATCATTGCTGATTTCTGTGTTCTGTGAGGTCAAATTACTGTTTTTTTTCCAATGGAGTCTGGTGGCTTTGGCAAGAGCATAGATAGATACAACGGCTTCAATTCCCCGCTGCAAAGGGCTGTCTCAAAGCAAGGCAAATCAATGACAATATTCTAGATGTAGTGTACACTTAAACTGATATTGATTTCTTTAAGTGAGCCTTTCTTTTAGGTGGCTAAAATATGTTTTGCTGCCAGCCGCGTCCACAGCAGTACATCACTTTGCTTACGTGCTGTCACTCGTGTCTGTTTCTCCAAACTGGGGGCGTGTCGACCGTCATCTACTGTAGGTAATACACTGACTAATATGGATAAGTACCTCAATCAACCCCACTTCAAAACACCCAAACTATCCCTTTAATACCCACAAAAGGGCCCCAAGATAAATCTGGAGGGTCACAATCAAGATTTGAGAGATAAGAAAGAAAAGGAATATTACTACTATATTATTGTATGGTTTTTTTCCTACTTCTCTTTACTTTTATACGTACTGATATGGATGTAGCTACAACAGGAGGCCCAGTATTTTAGAAACCAAAGAAAAGCATTGTGCTCAAAGAAAGCACTATAACACACTGTAAGAACCATCATCATTAGTGTATTCTTAGCTCAAGCTATGCATGTTGAGCACTTTAGCAGACACACATGAGTCCTGGCTCCCAGTAGAGCTACTGCAGCCATATAGAGAGACTGCCTGGGGAAGAGGCTGTTCTCTTTTCACAGGTTGTCTGAGTCGTTATGTTACATAAGGAAAAACACACCACGGTGGTAAAAACACTGTGGAATACTGGTGACTTTCCCTGGGCCATAAAACGGACAGGTTAACTAGGCAGCGGTTTGATGTTGTGGAACCAAACACAGATGTGCGCTGCGAGCTGCACTTCAGGGTGATCTGGTTGGTATTTATATGAAAAATGTTGTCACAGAGAGGGCAGTCACAGCATGTTGATTAAGGAAAAAGACTAATTAAAAGGACAATGGAGAGGAACCGCTACCAGTTCATTAAGACCAGAGTTATGTTTTTTTGTACACTTACAATGGATACTCTTGGTGTTGGACTCCAGCGGTGACGTTTTTGCTTTTTGCCCTCTCTGTCCAGCACAGATCAAGTCCCAGACGTATCACATGGAGACAGTTGGACACAGGTGGGCCACATGCCTGCTGTAAAGAGAGAAGAAAGCCTGAGGGGATGGTTTTCCTTATAAAAACATTTAGTTTCCACTATAATGTGTCCAGTCAAATAAAAATCCATGGCTTTTATGCTTAGCCTTTTAAGCCATGTTTTGCTAGCGGCGTGGGTTGGCAATGTCGCTCCATCTGTTTGTCGGTCAGACAATCAGTCCACCACTTTGGTCCAGACTGAAATATTTCAACAAATACTGGCTGTGTTGCTATTAAATGTTATACAGACATTCATGGTCGCCAGAAGATGAAGCCTACTGACTCTTTCCTGTAGCGCCACCATGAGGTTGACATTTTTATGGTTTTTTTTAATGAAATGTTTCAACAACCATTAGATCTACTGCCATTAAAAGTGGTACAGATGCCCACGGTGTCCAGAGAAGGAATCTTAATGACTTTGGTGAGCACCTGACTGTTCTTGTAGAGCCACCAGCAGGTCAAAGTTTTTATTTGTCCTGTGAAATATCTCAACAACTACTTAATGAATTGGCACAAAATGTTGTCCAGACATTCATGGTTCCCAGACAGTGAACCCTGTATTGCCACCGTGAGGTTGACATTTATGTTCCTGAGTAAAATGCTGAATGGATTGACGTGAAATTTTGGTACAGACATTCACGTTCTGCGGCACATTGCATTGTGTGATTCTTAACAGGAAGTAGTGTACATGCCATAGACACAGCAAGCCCCCAGAAGAGTGGCAGGTTTTGAAGCAAATTTGACATAGTGGCCAAACGGCGGTACTACAACCTATGTGTCCGTCACGTGATGCCATTGGGCCCAAAAATACTTTTTCCCATAGAGACATCTGAAGCTCAGCGGATCATTTTTAAAAAAGGTAAATCAACTTCCCAGTATGAACACTTGAATAGCCCTTATTTAAATCATTAGGTCCTTAAAGTTGTAAAATGCACTAATAGCCGAATCCAGAGTTATTTCCCTTCCTCCGTTCATGTGAATGAGACCCAGACCGAGGCTGGAGCGAGGGCTGGGAGGCGGAGTTAAAGAAAACGTTACTGCGCCTGCTCTATGGGCCCAATGGATGTGGAAGATTGCCGTATGATCCGGATAATTTTATACTCGAAAGTTTGATTTTTTGGATTCATGCGCCACTTAGCATCTTTCACCTTTCACCTTTCATCTGACGCTGTATCCAGTTCTCTTTGTACATTCATACATTGGCGTCATAGTAACAACAGAGTAACCACATTATGTCCCCATTCCTAGCCAGACTGCCAGCTCCTCCTCCCGTGGAGACGATAGATTAGTACCAGTGTCCTCCCAGGATGCATTGCTGTTGAGCCTGGTTGGCAAATGGTGACTTCAGATTCCCTAATCTCCTACACAATCGCCCCGGAGCCCAAATTTCACTCAGTACCCAGATCATAAAGTGAGTTTGCGGTCAATCACATGGTGGTTTAATAGTAAAACAATCAGTTACGGAGGAAGTAAACAGATCTGCAGCTGACAGCCAGCAGACACATAGAGAGATGCTGTCCAGACAAAACAACCTGCAGAGACACAGTGAAAGAATTCTCTCCAGGAAAAAGCAAACATCAGATTGTGTATTTTTCCACTGACACTGTGTGATTTTCACATGGTTGGTTGCTTTCAGCTCACCTCACCTCACGAACACTAAAAACAAGACACACATGGACCTTCACACACGCACACTCCACACCCCCCTGGCTCTTTCCCTCCATGTCACACTCCTCGTCCCCTCCCACTCTCTGACAGTTAACTGTATAAATATCCTACTCTCAGCATTGCTGAGATTCAGACACTGACCTGCACTGACCGGGGATAATCAGGTGGGAGGAAACGAGCTAAAGAAAGAAAGAAAAAATACAAATCAAGTGGAGACTTAATAGAGGAGGATAAGAACAGTTTCATTCCTGCAAACATTTCCCCAAACTAGAAGATCACCTACTCAGTCTGACCCTGCAGGATGTGGTTCCAGGTGTCTCTCCTCTGTCTGTCCTGTTTAACTCTGCCCATCCGAAGCCAGGCCCAAGACCGAGCCTCCCTCCGCCGCTCCAATGACCACGCCGGGCGCTGCCACTACACCTTCACCGTGGCCAGCCCGGAGGAGTCCAGCTGCTCCGGGGGCGGCATGAAACCAGAGCTGGACGGAGTCTCGTCCCGACTCACCCTGCTGGAGGCTTTGGTCAGCCGTCTGATAGCAGGAGTGGATGGAGACGCCGCGACTGGGGTGAGGGCTAATGGCGAAGAGGGTCTCCAGGAAGCTTACTCCCAGGTAACGAGGGAGAGAAACCAGCTGCAGCAGGACAAGGAGCGTCTGAACGGGCAGGTCCGGGAGCTGCAGAGGAGGCTGGCCGAGCTGAGTCAGGAGGCAGAGAGCCTCAAGCAGAGACCCTGCGAGCAGACGCAAACCTCAGGGGGGACGCAGCGTGGAAACAGACCTGCCAGTGGTACGTACATCAGTGAGCAAAGGGAAAACACACTAATTAGAATGTGAACTCTTTAAATTACAAGTTCCTTTCTATGTTAATGCTTTTTTTGTTTCTCTGAAAAATGTATTTGTGGTTGACTGTGGCTATGAAAAGTCTCCCAGGGCAACAGGTCAGGTTGCAGTTAGCCGTCCCAGGTTGAGTAAGGGGATTGGAATTTACAACAGGGACTCTTCTTTTACGGCTTTGTCACTCATGCGTGTCTATGTGCGTGTGATCATTTTCGCGTGTGAGCAATGGCAAGGTTATAGGGGGACCCTGCTGGGCTTAGACTTTGATGTTGACTGTGTGTTGGGATAATTGTTTAACTGCAGATTACTACTAATATATACATAAATTGTTATTTTTTTGTCATGTTCTACTCAAAATTCCTTCCTAATTGGTAGTTTTGTGTAACATTTTGCCTTCTTACACATATTTCTCCTTCTTTCCCAGACCCTGCATATGATATTGGGAATGGTGCATACCAGGAGATGAAGGCTGAGGTTACGGAGGTTCCTGCATCCCGCCTCATTCCTGAAGGAAATCACAACTTCGCAGGTAAAGTTTGGGCTGTACTGATGCCAATATAGCTACTCAAATCGGCCTGGTAATGGAGTGTTGGTGCAAATTAATGTCATAGAAAGCCTTGTGAATATATAACAAATATCTTTTTTTCCTCCAGGCTGTGGAGAGCTGCAGTCAGTGGGTGATCCCGTGTTGCACAAGAAGGCTGACAGCATCACAGGGAAGTACGGAGTGTGGCTGCAGGATCCCGAGCCTCAGGGCCCTCATTACACCAACAAGACTGTGTGGCGTATCGACACAGTTGGTAAAGATGTCCGTCAGCTCTTTGCATACGAAGACATGGATCAACTATCCCAAGGCTTCCCCATGAAGGTCCTGGTCCTGCCGGAGCCCATGGAGAGCACAGGGGCAACCATGTACCGTGGCTCCCTTTACTACCAGCGCAAACGCAGTCGCACCCTGATCCGTTACGACCTGACCTCCGAGAGCCTGGCGTCACGCCGGGAGCTGCCTCACGCCGGCTTCCACGGCCAACACCCTTACTCCTGGGGCGGCTACACTGACATCGACCTGGCGGCGGACGAACAGGGCCTGTGGGCTATCTACAGCACGAGCAAGGCGAAGGGCGCAATCGTGATTTGCCAGCTGGACCCCGAGAGCCTGGAGGTGAAGAGGAGCTGGGAGACCAACATCAGGAAGAACACAGTGGCCAATGCTTTCATGGTGTGTGGACGCCTGTACACGGTGGCCAGCTACACCGCACCCAACACTACCATCAACTACGTGTTCGACACAGCCACCGGCGTGGGGCGGGCCATTGCCGTGCCCTTCAAGAACAAGTACCGTTACAACAGCATGGTGGACTACAACCACGGCCAGAGGAAGCTGTACGCTTGGGACAACTTCCACATGGTCACCTATGACATCAGACTGGGCAGGGCCAGCCAAGGCAGCAGCTAAAGACGACACATACTGCTGTTTAAAGGACTGTGCTGATGCAAGAGCAAACATATATCATTTGCATAGTACAATCTGTGTGTTATTGCATCATTTAAATCTATTTTTTTCTATCACTATTGTAAATAAGATTTATTATGGCAACAAAAATATAGATTAATGTAGCTAGAGCCCTTGTGATGAGCTCATTACAAACAGTAATCATGATTTAAACTTGTCAAATATTTTTGTTATCTGTATATAAATGTTGACCGTTATTTAAGTTCTCAATAAAATAAAAGAATACACACTTGCTTGTTTGTGTCATACTTTGCCAATTTATAGTGGCTATGAAAATATGCAAAGCCTCCATACAGTGTACCGAGGCCGCACTGTATGGAGGGACAAGTTTATTTGGTAGATATAATAATTTCTCCAAACATTGTTGCTCCATGCTCATCATCTTACGTAATGCTTTTACTATACTTAGTTTAACTGATGAATGAATTAAGTGTTTCATAAAATATGCACATGCAATATGAAAGTCCTAAAAAAATATGCGCATATAAAATCACTCTGTGACTGTAGTCCTATTGTATGCAAGTATATGTATGAAATGTGTCAAATATGTATGAAATGTATGCTTTATGGAAAACACTTTATGAGAAAGGTTCCATAGAAATTAAGTTTGCTATCAAATATGGTCTCAATTGGCTACATGAGGGCACCAAATACAGCATTTGTATCTAACAATATCTACTAAATACAAGATATTAAACTAAAAACATGTCACTGGCCTTTAATCCTAAATGTTTTCACCAAAACATGACGAAGCTTGATTTGTGTGGAAGATTTACTTACCTAGCTACATATTCAGATTCATCCACAGGTGGCAACACTAAACAAAACGTGCTCCTCCAGAAGGTCATGAACTTCAGTAGGCATCATCAAGGAGCCAATTAATCACCATGGCAACGACACCTACTTGCAGTGCAACTAGAGCTAGCGAGCTAAATAGCAACTTCCATACAATAAGAAAATAGGTTGCTAACTTAGCAGATACTATATAACATTCACCACGTTACAGTCTCTATTGCGTAACAGCAAACTGAACAGTCCACTTGTACTGTACTTACCAACCGGATGTTATCAAGGTAAATGTTGGCTAACCGGAACTTCTGGTTATCTATGCATACAATATTTTTTTTTTTTAAACTTTATTTTAAATGTATAAATAATACAAAGAACAATAAAACAACACATTGGTAAACAATACATATAAAGGAAATAAAGGGATAAATGAAAACAGACAAACATAAAAAATAACAATAATATAAATAAATAAATAATAGTAACTGTATTAAGAAATCTCATGTACAAATTGAGTCTGCAATAAAGTTTGAATTGAATAACTCAAGTGAAAACATTAAAATGGGAGCAAAAACTCACCGTTTTACTAGCCTTTTTGGGATTTTTTGCAGAAGATATTGTCTTAACATATAGTTCAATTTCTTTTTTGAAAACATTAAAGTGAGGTTTAACTCTCGCAAATTTGCATTAATGATTGTAAAACTTTGCGACAACAATAATGAGATTGATCAGAAAATACTCTCTCTCATATATTGTGTTGAACCATAAAAAAACTATTAAAAAAAATACTTTTTCCAGTAGAAGTTCAAATTCACAGATAATATTTTCCGAGATAAATCTACAAATATCAATATCTACAAATATGTACGGGTATGTGTATATTTCCAGAACAGATGGACTATAGTTTCAGTGTGTGAATCACACAAGGCACAGCTTAAATCAATATCATTCTTTAATTTAACAAAAAAAGGACCTAACCTATGCATACAATAAGTAACATGATAAGGTCCTTTCAAGATGACCAGAGGTTTTTCTTCAGCATGTGTGAAATGTCACCCATTACTGAAAGTTAGTTGCTAAGTTTGTATTGTAAGTTTGTATGTGGTTTTGTATTTCTTGTTTATTGTATTAATGAGGGATCCTCTTTAGAGCATACACATCTCACCTGCATTGTGGCTGACTGTGAGCAATTTGTGCCTCTGTACCTGAGACACACGTCCAGGCTGTGTCCTCACCTAACACCCAATACTGTATATATAGTACTCAAACTCCTGAACCTGCAACATATAGCTACAGGCCCCCATGTTGCCATTTGCAACACTATTCCTGTTATCCACTGCCCTCTGTGGACAACAGTTTGCATCTGCATCATGCACACACACACCTACCAGCTCCAGTGACGTTCTACTTCAATCCTGCGCCTTCCTAAACTGGTTTCAAAGTTTAAAAGCAAAACCAGATAAAATCACCTCATATTTGTATTTAGTTTGGAAATTTCAATATAAAGATGTTAAAAGAGCTCAGAAAGTTCAACCTACCTCAGGAGCTGCTGATCCAGTTCTGCACAGCAAGACTCTTCTCCGCACGTCCATCAGAGTGTGGTTTGGGTCGGCCAGCAAACAGGACAGGAACAGATTACAATGGACAGTCAGGACTGCAGAGAACATCATTGGTGCAAACCTGTCCTCCATTTAGGACTTAGAGTCAGGAAATGGGCAGCAAGCATCACTGCAGACAGTTCACTACCTGGACACAACCTGCTCCAGCTTCTCCACCTCTGGTCGGCGTTACAGAGCACTGTATGTCAAAACAACCAGACACAAGAACAGTTTCTTCTAGCAGGCCGTCATTCTGATGAATATCAATTAAATGATACTGTATATCTGATATTTTATCATTTAAATATACTTTTTTTTTCACGACATGTACATATTGTCAAATAGGCCTATAAATCTACTGAATATACTGCAAACTGTGAATGTATACATGCATATGCTGTACATATTCACCTATGTCATGTATATAAAGCAACCTGTTACATAGTCATTGAATATCTATTCCAGCAGGTTTGCACTCTTGCACTATTGTATTAATGTTAACAGTTGTTCCTTGTTGTATTGTTTACATACTTTTTATGTATATCTATATTGTTTCACCTATACTGATAGGTAACATATTTATGTTTGTCCTGTGTGTGTACAATGAGAGCAAATATAACAGGAGTCAGTTCCTGGTATGTGTACTCATACCTGGTCGATAAAACTGATTCTGATTGTGAAGATGGTGGTTGGCAGCACAGTTTAACAACACTGTAATAAGAGGAGGTGTATCATAATGACAGTCAGGAGACTCTGCAGCAGCTGATGGAAACTTGGCGGAGTGTGAGTTGACTTCCACCCACGAGCGTTCACACAAATACAGTAAACCCACTGTGGATTGTTTCAGCTCAATACAAAACCACATACCCCTCAAGCGCCATTGTGCCACCATACACTGACGAGAACCTCTCACTTTAGCAGGAAGCAGTGTGCCACCGTCATTCTCACATTAAACTTTCATACTCGGCCACAAGCATACTCAAATGGTCTGTATAAATGGTCTGTAAATGTCACACAGTTTACTTTAATTGGCTTTTTATTAAAAAAAAAAGGCTCTGATTAAATTCAGCTTTGGTTTCCGCATTGTAAGATTAAGTCCATGCATCATCAACACCACTGTGCAAACAAGCTGCATGTGCATCTTAATAATGTGATATGCTACGACCTGTCAGTGACTACCCAGCCAGCCATTTCAATATGTCCACTCAAACACAAATACAAATAAAAACGGATATAGATAAACAAAATATAAGTATACAAAGTATTTTTTATATAATCCAATAAATAATAAGGATAACAGCAGGGGATTTCTGAATTACACACACTCACGCTACACATTTTCCCCATATATAGGCTGACCATAGACCGTATATAAAGATGGACGACATGACAGCTCCCCAAAAGTGATGCCAGAATATCTTGCTCGCCCCCTGGTGGCTGGCTGCAGTATAGCTCATAAATCCTGCCTCCTCCATGTTAGCAGATGGGACATGGACCAAACTAAAAAGTCAAAGTACACGTCAAATACATTTTTCACAAAGATAGTTTCTGTCATTTTCTGTAGTTCTTATCACGCTGATCAAGTGTTCATTTTCCTGATAAATTTGGTTTTAATTAGTTATTTGATGCTATAAAAAGGGGGTGAGATGTCACTTTTGGCAGCTGTGAGTCTCTCTCGCTGACAAGCTGCGGCCGCACTCGGCTCGTGATTGGTTCGGGCGGGTGACCTCAATACCGCAGCTCCACCTCCCAATCACTACCGTGCAGACTCTGGCTCCAAATGACATCAAGATCTCAAGATGGCAGCTCCTGTATCCGGGATATTTTGGCTTCACTACTGTACTTCTGTAGGAAGTGGAGATGTGTCGTCCATCTTTATATACAGTCTACGAGGCTGACACACACAGTTTCACCGAACCTAATGTTTCCAATCTGCCAGCCAGAGTCCATCATAAGCTCTGTTGAGGCTCTCTGTCAGTCGCATGTGCAGCAGGTCCTGCAGGCAGTCCCAGTTCACCCACAACCTTTCCACTAGACTATACTGGCAGTAACCCATAGCCAAGCCAAAGCCCACATCTGTCACATAGTGTCTGGCGAGCAGCAGCCGGGACAGGCTCACCAGAGCGGCCCAACCCACTACTAGGACCCGCATGGACGTCGTGTCCGCCAGTCGGGCTAGGAGGAACCGGGCACACATGGCAGCCCGTGTGGCGTGGCCCGAGGGGAAGGAGTAGCGCTCCACGAAGAAGGCAGAGAGGATGTCGGAGCGGTTCTGGGCAGGCCTACGACGTCTGACCAGAGTCTTCACAACTCTGACCAGCAGCAGGTCCAACAGCAGAGCTGTGAGGAGGAAAGAGAGCGAAGCAACAATGGTTTCAGTTTGAAGTACAGGCTGAAAACTCTCCTCATGCTCATTTCCCATTACAGCTTTTTATAGTAATCTATTCTAGGCTATCAAATAAGTTTCTTCTCTACCTCACTCCATGTATCACTCTATAATAAAGCACCCTTTATAGATGGTTCATAAGTATTAACGACTGGCTTTATTAATAGTTAATAAACACTTACTACCGCTTTCAGTGTCTATCCTTTCTCTTTGGTATAATAATGCAGTTAGAAATGTCAATAATCCGTTAAGAAATGCTCATGAGTTTCTCACTTTCAGCCATCAAATCCAAAGTTAGAAATGCTGATGCTCTTATTAATGGCTTATAACTGATCTGTAAAGCATTTATACATTATTTAACCACTAATATTACAAGTTATTACTTATAAACATTTATAAAGACTGTCTCGGGTACCAAACTCTAATTAAGTATATTTAAGTTAATGAAGAACTCTGTATATGTGACTTTGCACAAGAGTAGTACAACAAATGTAAATGCTCATTTAATTGGTCTAAAAAGTCTCTATGAAATTAAATAATAAAATTAAAATGACCTTTGACCTCAATAATGTATGTTTTCCAAAACACAGTGGCATCCTATAGGCTGTTATATTATGTTACCATAAATAGATCTGGTATTCCACCCACAGCACAATACAGTAGCTATAACTGACTTCATCTCAAAGATGTCAGTGAACATATATAACCTACACATGCAAATAAAGCATCAACCATGTCACGTGCACATCTCAGTGGCCACTGATGTCAGCTGCAGAGGCTCAAAGGAGAAAACTTTCCATAACTGCACTGATGCACAAACAGACTGTAGCTCTATACTAAGTCATTATTTGACACTTGGGTGGAGTGATGCTGCTTGTGCCTGTTACGTTGTGCTATTTCAATATAGCCATCAACATTATTCAGGTCAACGAAAGCACTTATGACTACCAAAAGCTTCACTTTGGAGTGCGTAATAACGCATGGACCTTACCCGCAGCTAATGCACTTCCTATAGAGATACCATCATCTAACTCTGTATCCACTTTTAAAAAACTTTTGAAAAGACATTTCTTTAGGATAGCATTCCTATAAGTGGAAGGGTATAAATATATGTATGTACACATCCGTTTCTGGATGCATGTGTACATTTATACACATTTATGTATATATACTGTATATTTGTTTTATGAATTTGTCCTACCATTTTACCACTTCTATTATTATTGATATGTTCTGTGATGTTCTGTTTTAGCAGTTACCATATTTGTTTTTACTCTATCTGCTTTTATTGTCTGATGTTCTGTTTTAACAGTTACCATATCTTTTACTTTATTTATCTGCTTATATTGTCTTGTGAAGCACTTTGTAACATCTGTTTTGAGAAGTGCTATATAAATAAATGTATTATTATTATTATTATAATGCGGTGACAGTTTCAAGGAGCTGAATAAAGCATTAAATGAATTCAGAATAAGTTTGTAGGAATCCAAACCAATAGAAGCCTTTTTGAGTCATTCTCAATGAACCGAAATCTAAACAAAATCGACACTTTCGCTCACCCAGAGCCAGATTGAGCATGATCTCTCGCTCCGCTTGTCTGATGGGTCTTACTTGTCTGTCTGTTTATGGTAACAGTATGTCTATTGTATGTGTACTTTTTCTCAAACTGAGCTGCCTATGGATACAAAATGAATTTCAGTGCAAACTGACAATAAAGTTGTATCATATCGTAAAAGCTTCACTTTGGAGTTGGCACAATTGTGCGTAATTACGCATGGACTTTACCCAGAGCTAATGGAGGTGATAGTTTTAAGGAGCTGAATAAAGCATAAAATGAACTCATAATTGGTTTGTAGGAATCCAAACAAAAGAAGCCTTCTTGAGTCATTCTCAATTAACCAAAATCGACACACTTTCGCTCACCCAGAGCCAGATTGAGCATGATCTCCTGCTCCTCCTCACTGTCTCCCCGGAGCAGAGTGTACATGGTGCCGGTGAGCCAGGTGATGAAATGACCGGAGAACTCCAGCAGCCTCACTAAGGGTCTTATTCCTCCCCATGGAGACTCCTCACAGGCGCACACTCCGAGCTGCTTGGACAGCCACAGATCTATCGCCAGCAGAAACCGGAGCGTTATGGTGAACATCGGCTGGCTCAGACTGACGGAGAAATGCTCCGGTTGAGCTCCGGAGGAGAAGTTAGAACAGCTGGAGCTCCGGCGGCGGACATGATTCTCAGAGGAGGAGGATGATAATAATGATGCCCGGTTTCCACACGAGACTCCACGGCAACTATTCCGTCTGGACGTTTGTGAGGACATTTTTCGTTTGACAAAAGTGTCCACAGTGATCTATACCCGCCCCTCTATATCCACCACCTGTGACTAGTTGACACTTTAATCCTGCAAACTACTGGAGAGTCCGGATACAAGGGGTTAAAATCTGACCAGTACAGAACTGGACTCCTCTGGTCACGTGGCTGCAGAATCATTCCAATTAACATGTAATTAAACTGTTTGGTTCATCTTTTTGAAGTGCAACTTCTCAAACAACTGTCTGTATAAATGTTTATTCGATTTTATGATTAAATTGCTTAACAATACATGAGCATATGCTCGTGGAGAAATGTTTGCAGAGCTGCACTTTAATAAAATGTTTTTTTTTATTTTGTTATTTAACCTTTAATTAACCAGGTTAGTCCCATTTAGATTAAGAACCTCTTTTCCAAGGGAGACCTGGCCAAGACGGTCAGCAGCAAGAACACAAAGTTGCAGACACAAATAAAGACAAAATACAATTCACAAACACTAAAAGCACTGCAATTTGCATTAAAAAGTCTTATATAAATACTGTGAAAGTATCGAAACACTCAATCCACTGGGAAATACACACAGCCCGTATTCAGAAACTCTGCATTTGAAACAAGCTATCAGGATTTCTGCCCATTCGTGATGTCACAAATATACAATATTTAGACACTTTACACAATTTTTAAACATAAACATTCTAAATGGGTCCCAGTTTATTTCCTGTTGCAGTGTATGTGAATAACATCTGCTGACAGGAAGTACACATGGACCCAAGCTGTTGCCTAGCAACACAATTCTGTTGCAATTCCATCAAAACGGAGCGTTCAGTCAGAAGGGTAAATACAGGCATATTCAGGCAGACAGTATGAGGAAAATAAATGTTTTTTTGAACATCACAGCATGTAAACATGTTCTAGTAGAAACACAAAATACAAGTATGAACCTAAAAATGAGCATGATATGGGACCTTTAAGGATGCACGGTACGCTACATCAAGCATATGAAGGCACTGAGCAGAAGCGTGCATGTACAAAACATCTCCATAATCTAAAACCGGTAAAAATGTTGTAGAAACAAGACGCTTTTTTACATTAAAATAAAAACACAACTTGTTTCGAAAAAATTATGTAAATACTTTTGTAGGAATCCTGAATATACTCGTGCGTAAATTGGTCATTTGGATAAGTGCGCCAATCCATCAAAACGCAGCGCACTTTATGAGTCACAACGTGGTCTATTATGTGCAGTGCACAGTGGATGCTTATGTAAATGTGGTGGCCTGTTCAGAGGGAAGTTTCCGCCTCCTCTTTCTCTTCTAGGTCTGTCATAATCCGAGCTGCTGTTGCTGAACAGACGCAACACCTTCGAGGTCACACTGAACATGCCGGGACTGCTGCTCGGAGATGCATTTCCTGATTTCGAGCTGGAGACCACAACTGGCAGACTTAAACTTCACGAATTTCTCGGTGATTCGTAAGTAGGCTGCTTGAATATGGATACTTGTGGTAATTGATTAATGGACTTATTGAGAATTCAGTTCAAAGGAGGGATAGAGAGAGCTTCCTTCCAGTTCCTGTTACTGCTTTCTCACTTCTGCTTTAGACCTTTGCTTATGATGATATAGATGGCATCTAAATCTTTACAACCTATAATGCTCATATTATAGCTTAGAAGTGCATATGTCATTAAATATAATATTCCATCATGTGGTGGACACATGGATCTACTGTGGCAGTTATCAGATGTACAGCTGTTTATGAGCATATCTGTTGATCAGATAGGTTCAGGTTCAGGTGACTTTATTTGTACCTGTAGGTAGATTGCAGGTAGACAATTGCAGCTGGAAAAAAGCTGTTCCTGTAGCGCTTTGTTCTACACCTCGGGACCCTAAACCTACGACCAGATGGGAGAAAGTGAGAAAGGAGGTAGTGAGATGATCCAAATCAAAAGCATCAGTATCAGACTAGGTCAGAGGTCAAACCCTTAAATCTCTTCCATGCTGCACAATCACATCGCTGACCTCATAAAAAAAGTCTGTCCTGTCGTCGTTTTTGAGTCACATAGAGGTCACATCCTGTCAGTTTGGCGTAAGATGCATCATTCAGCTTTCATCCTATTGTGCAACCTAACAACAAAGTAACAGTAACCATAACATTAGAGATTTATGTCTGATGAGAGGAAAATGAGTCAGATTGAAACCCTTTTGTGAAACCTCATCTAATAGAAGCGCTGACACACACCTGACACAAACTTACTCCCTGATCTCTCCTCTTTCATTCCAGATGGGGGGTCCTGTTCTCCCACCCTAAAGACTACACCCCGGTGTGCACCACGGAGCTGGGCCGAGCTGCCAGACTGTGCAGCGAGTTCAGTAAACGCGACGTCAGAATGATCGCCCTGTCCATCGACACCGTGGAGGATCACCACGGCTGGTCCAAGGTGTGATAGTTAACAGCATCATCACGTACAGAAGGATGCTTATGACATGCTGAGCATCAAAGTGTTGACTTCCCAGCCGGTAAAACTGATATGTAGTGAGTTTAGTTTTTGCAGCACAAAAGTTTAGTCTGTTCTAACTTTAAAAAGTAATTAGACAGGTAACTCATAACCCTTGTTTTAACAGTGGATTCAATGACTACTGATACTATATTTTAGTGTCTTGCAGGTCCTAACTACACACTGAAATACAGTCATGTCAATGCTGTTGAAACTATATATAACCTAGATCGAAAATGGATATCTTGACATCCTGTGACCTGCACATTTCCAGTTCTTACTAGGAAAGCACCCAAAAGGTTCTCAAAGAGACATTTTACAGACATAAAACCGTACAATTTTGCAAGACAAACTGGGTTTGATTCTACTGGATTATTTCACAAATTTAATGGAAAACTGGATAAGACGCTGGTAAAACGTAATTATGAAAGCAGTTTGAATATATCTAGTCTAGACTTCATCAGTTGCAGTTTAAGAAAAAATAACAGCTATGGGTTGCTAGGCAAGTTAGTAAACTGCATTCCTTTACATGTTTTTTTTTGAAAATCATAAACATCACATAATATAGATGTTTATATAAGACAACAGAGCTCCATCAGTGTAGCACCAATTGGGATTAAAGAGGACCATTATGCTCTTGTGCTTTTTCCCCTTTACTTCAGTGTGTTCTATAGTTTTTTGTGCATATGAAAGGTCTGCAAAGTTACAAAGCCCAAAGTCCATGCCAAAGGGAGTTACTCTCCCCCACAGACATACTGCTCCTGAACTGCCTGAAACGCCTTGCTTGAAGTCCCGCCTTTTCTTCTGTAACGTCGTGATGTCACCAAGTAACACATTTGCCTAATGCTGGAGCGGAGTCCGAAGAGTTTGGTTCGGTTGACCAATCACAACAGAGTGGGTTTTTCAGGAGGGCGGGGCAGGAACTCAAACAGAGTGTTTCAGACAGAGGGTGAAAAGAGGTGCTGCAGCACAGCCTGTATGAGAAAAACAAATCGGTTTTTTAACATTAAAGCATGTAAACATGTTCTAGTAGAAACCCGAAATACAAGCATTCACCCGAAAATGAGCGTAATAGGTCCTCTTTAAATAACTAACTAAGGGCTTGTGTGTCTCTACTAACTAGGACATCCTGGCATACAACTGTGAGGAGTCCGAATGCTGCTCGCTGCCCTTTCCCATCATAGCGGACAGTAAACGGGAGCTGGCAGTCGCCCTGGGCATGCTGGACCCAGATGCAAAGGACAAAGACGGCCTGCCGCTCACTGCCCGCTGTGTAAGCATCTTCACAATCAAATCCAATTTCCCTATTTTATAAGATAGCATTCAAACAGAATATATCGTATCTACTCTCATGGCTTTAGAATAATTAGTAACCTTGCCAGGCTCCATCTGTCTGCCTCTTGTTTGTGTATAGGTGTTTATCATTGGCCCTGACAAAAGACTGAAGCTGTCGGTCCTCTACCCGGCCACCACCGGACGCAACTTTGATGAGATTCTGCGAGTGGTGGACTCACTCCAGGCCACAGCGGGGAAACTAGTGTCCACGCCTGCTGACTGGAGGGTACGTCAACACCTTTTGAAAGTGACCTCAGTTTGTACCAAATCTTTTTCAGCAGCTGACTACAGAGATAATAGAAACAGGAACTGACCTGCTGCTGCCGTGCAGACTAACCTAGTTTCTTTCTTTTTGTCCTCCAGCCTGGAGACTGCGTGATGGTCCCTCCCAGCATGTCGGAGGAGGAGGCGGCCTCTTTGTTCCCAGCTGGCGTCTACACCAAAGAACTGCCCTCTGGCAAGAAGTACCTGCGCTACACACCTCAGCAATAAGCACAGGCAGAGAGAGCAGCACTGATACTCAACACTCAGGAATATGTAGGACTTTACTGAATTAGAGATTTTACAGTATGTACAACTACAATAATAAAAGCTTTAGTGTACTTTTCTAAAGGGGGTTGTTTTTGGAAAATAAGTGTTGAGATGGGAACATATATTTTTAATATTTAAAGATATAGCAGTTTATTATATACAGTATGGCAGAGAAGCTACAATTGTGATACTGTTGGGGTTAAGATATTTTGGATCCTATGTGTATTGTTTGCCCATGCACCTCTTTTTGCAAGAGGAAGTGGTGGTTTATGGTGCTAGCTGATGACCTACTGAAAGCGAACAACGCCTTGCACGTGTGTTCATATTATCTGAAAGGTGTACTTCATTAAACAGTTACACATTTTTAAACAGTTGGGGAGTGTCTTCTTTCACGTAACTGATTACTAGAACTGACCAGGTCAAACTATCACTGAAAGTCATTCCACCTGTGTGGGACAATAAAAGCATTTTTAGTCTAAAGAACGATCAGCAAACAATAAAACTGCTCTGTCATGACTCTTGGACGCTACCGTTCAGAACCACCTGCATGAGTTTGCTAGCTTTGTCCATCAGATCTCCCCCTGTCCCCCTTCTCTATCATAAGGTACTGCTGTTTGAAGGCGGCTGTTAACTCAGCTGTGTAGGATTTGGCGTTCCCCCCGTCACTGCGTCGACAGCATCAGTGAAGAGCTTATCAACTGTGATCCTGGGAAACGGCTGGCAGCCGGCTCCTCTCTCTCTCTGTGACCAGCAGACAGGCAGGAGAGGTTAAGGACAGTGGAGGGATTACAAACAGGAAATAGGAGAATAAGATAAAAACACAGAACCAAGGACAAGCTGTTTAAAAATGAATGTCACTATTGAGTTAGAGAACACTAAATTATATATACAAAACACGTTGAGTTGGAGTTGGAGTGACAGTGAAAGGCATGAGCACTATCGGTTTAATTATTTATTAAGAATACATTGAAGGTGACAGTACTTGATGGTGTTTGACTTTGACTGTAAAATCTGTCGATGTCACCACATTCACTCCTGCGTCATCCTCTTCATGTTGGGTAGAACTGCAGCAGTGGATCTAAAAGACAGACATGGGGAGCTTGTCTCCATAGAGGTCTTCCCTACTGTCATCTGCCTGGAGGTTTGACATCCTGCATGTGTGAAGTCTAAACCCCCTGATGTGAGATTCAACCTCAGAGAGCTGTTGTCCTTGAAGTTATTGAGGATCTCTCTTTAAAAACTGATCCATTAATATCAGGGAAAGCAGCAACTTCTGTTCTCGTCTCCAGTGTGTGGATTTGTCATCGCTATGACGTCAGAGCGAGTCACTTCCAGCTCGGCCGCCTCCCACCAGCGGCGTCATCTCTGGCTCATGAGGGCCTGGTACTCCCTCTGGTGGGCAAACAGTCGCAGGAACACTTTGTACTTTCTCTCATAGAAGCTGAGAAAAGTATGAAATGCAGAAAATAATTACACAAATGTGATGCACAGAACTTTCAGTTTTCATTGTATTAAAACAAGCAGACTTCTTACATCGTGAGTTCCCTCACAGCCTGACCTTAACAGTGCTTGTTCATATTTTAGTTACTTGTAACTCAATCCATCACTAATCCATATGGGTCACTTTGCATATTTAAAAGCAATGCAATTTGCTTCCCATTTGAAATAAAAAATAAAAACATAACATATGTATTTTTTTTTAAATTGCTTATATGTAGGGCTGCAATTAACGATTATTTTCATTGTCGATTAATAGGTTGATTATTTTCTTGATTAGTTGTTTGGTCTATAAAATGTCAAAAAAATGTCGATCACTGTTTCCCGAAGCCCAAGATGACGTCCTAAAGTGTCTTGTTTTGTCCACAACTCAAAGATATTCAATTTACTCTCATAGAGGAGTAAAGAAACCAGACAATATTCACATTTAAGAAGCTGGAATCAGAGAATTTTTACCTTTTTTTTTTTTACTCAAACCGATTAATCGATTATCAAAAATAGTTGGAGATTAATTTAGTAGTTGACGGCTAACACATACAACGTTAAATTAATAGACAGAATAAAAGGAAAAGATTAAATTAATTTGTAAAAAATGGTTCCTTTGGAAAGGCGAGTTGTTCAAGAAGTCAACATTTGTTTGGATAAAAAATGTTGATAATAAATGAAATTTTTATTGAATTAGGCATCGTATATATTTGATCCATTTATGTTACTGTTCCACAGACTGTTACAGCGACCACTTTCACCAAATATATATATAAAAAAATCTCTTTGTCTCACCTCTGGAGCTCATAGTCAGGCCGAACAACTTTCCCCACTTTAGCCATTCTCTCCATTGCCTCCTAAAATTGCAAAGATAAATATCACTCAATAAATCATGTAATGCACATTCAGTTCCAGCCGTGACCCAGTTATAGTATTAACACGAGCCAACTGCAGTGGTTTTTCGGTGTGGCTGAGTTTATGACTAATGCAGAGCAGGGCCTCTCTGCTGTCTGAACCTACAAAATCCAGCCAGTCGACTGCGTGCAGCTCAAGAGGATCAGACTCAACAACTGGCTGCAGTAGTTACGGCTGAAAATGGGTTGACAGGTGCAGCCTAGTCCAAACAATAACGTCTTATTTTTAGTAAATCTGGCTTAAAGGCTTGCCATTCTCTTGTGCTACCGAGGTCTGGTGCTGAGACACCAAGAGATGATAGCTTGACCTCGCAAAATATTTAATCATCACTGACTTTATATCTTAAACAAATTGTGCCACAAGTCTTCTGTATGGCTAGAAGCAAGCAGAGATGCACTTTATACTTTGTGTTTTGGTTCCACCCAGCAGATGGAGGCATTGAGTCAGTGATAAGGAGAACTGGATGGCTTGGCATTTAACGTTTTTTTTTTTTTTAGGTCAATTTTAGACTACAAAATAAGAAGATTGGATTGCAAACTGCTAAATATATTACAAAATAAACACTTGTTAAAGGGGCACGCCACCGATTTAACCCATGAAGTTCAGTTTACTCTTCATGAGGAGCACTACAGACTGTGGAAACAACTCTACAATGTCTGCTGAGGCTCTGGAAATTTTTAATTTTATATTACGGGTTTAGCTTGAATCTTTTTAATAGTTATCCTGCATTAAAGGCTGGAGGTGCGTGGTTTGCAAGAAGTGGGCATTCAGAAGGCAGAGGTGGTCCGATGGGCGATGATATCCAGTTGGAAAATGTAGGATCCAGTCTTTTTGAACATATACAAACATGTTATGCTTTTAGGAACCAAGATGTTTAACGCAACACACACCATGAAGTACAAAACAGAAGTACAAAACACCAAAAAGTACCTCCTCTCTCATGTAATATTGAGCATGAGGATACTGGTTCATACCATTTTTTCCACTTGCATAAAATAGCAAATGCAAATTCCCACTATGACTATTCATGATATCTTCTATTTGTATTTCCATTGCAACACTTCTACTGTACATGTACACCAGATTTCCATGTGAGTTATCTTTTAAAGAGGACCTATTATGCTCATTTTCAGGTTCATACTTTTTATTTTGGGTTTCTACTAGAACATGTTTTCATGTTTTAATGTAAAAAAACCACATTTTTCTCGTACTGTCTGTCTGAATATACCTGTATTCACCCTTTGTCTGAAACGCTCCGCTTTAGTGCCTGTCTCTTTAAGACCCCCTCCTAAAAAAGGGGGTCTGCTCTGATTGGCTTGTGAGAAAAATATTGCGCACCTTTGCAAAGGTAGTTCTCAAGCCGTGGGGCGAAATATTTCTAATGAGCCTGCATGTGACATAGGAAGGGGAGGCAAATCTGAATGGCTTGTTAAATCACATGTTTTCTGATCTAAGCAGCCCACAAAAAAACTGACTGAATTGTCTTATTTCACAGTTTGTGCGTTGGTAGTCACTTGGTAGATACCCACATGAATGTGCACAAGAACTGAAAAATGACATGATATGTCCCTTTGAAGAGTAAACAAAGAGACAGTTTTGACTAATGACATATTTTTGAGGATCTGAGTGATGTTGTGTGATGTTCTTGTAAAAAGAAGTTAAAATATATCTAGTAATTTAGACTAGCGCAAAAAACTGCTTCAAATTTAGACGATTTGATTTTAACCAGCAGTGACCCATGTTGGACAGTAGTTGCATTTACATGTGACTATTTGAAAACTCATTAAGAACGTGTGTTTAAAAGCACACAAGGATACTCCTAATTATCAGCAACAAATTGAACCCAAAAAATGACGTCTCAAAAGCCTTGTCTGTCTAAGACTTTTATGACTTTACTTCACACACTGTGCTGTATATGTCTGTGTGTGCCACTCCACCTGTATGGTGCTGTAGTCCTGTGATGCACACGCACCCAGGACTGCTGCTCCTATTAACACAGCCTCGATCTGGTCAGGCAACACCACAGGCAATCCTGAGGAGGACAATATTGAAAAAAGTGGCATTGGCTAAAGCCTCTATGGGAGATACTGTTTTTGTGTAACCATTGTTTAATATTTTTGGGTAAAATGTCTTTTTTACCTGTAGCATTGGCGTGAATCTGGACAAACAGGGCGTTTTTGCTCAACCCGCCGCACAGGAACAGGGTTCTGATGTCATGTCCTGCTTCTTTCATGGCATCCAGAATATGAAGAGTGCCAAGCTGAAACCACAGAAGAAGATAGAAGGGAGAATGAGATTACACGTAAACAAATACAACTTTCCTTACCAGGTTGTCAGACTTTGAAACACATAAAACACTCACAGCGAGGGCTTGTAAAGTGGCCAAGTAGAGCAGGGCCAAGTCATCCACGGTTTGGGAGAGAGGCAGCCCGATCACCTGCGAGACAGTAATAATGAGTCATTGATGCAAAAATGTGAGTCACCAGAGGGGTGTATTCACCAACAAAAGGCAGAGCTGTCATTGAGGGTCTGGTATCTCAAATCACCAGTGATTCAGTCTAAACAATATTCACCAGTTCTCTCTGCTTCCTGGAGCGACAGATATGGTCTGGAAACAATAATTAGCTTATCGAACACAGACATCATTTCTGTGGCTCAACTGTGACGTACTTTCACTTTAAGTACAAAGTTTATTCTTTGCACTGATAAAATCATAGTACTTCTGTGAAATCCTTAAAAGAGAAGTGTTGTCAGTGCAATGTTAAAAAAACATTAAAGGCGATATCTGCAAACCAAGAAAGATCAAACCGCAGATATTTTGTTGTGCAATGAGAATTGACCCTGAGGCCGACTGTGGTGATTTGTGAAGTTAGCTGCTTCTGTTGGATGCTAGCTCACTGTATTATGAATGTATTTTGTTTAAAGGAATACAGTTATTCGGTTTATTTCGAAGATTTAGATGAGAACATTGATACTCTCATGTCTGGGCTTTACATATGGAGGTGGAGCCAGGAGGTAATTCATTTAGCATAGCAAGTGGAGGCAGAGGAAAACGACTAACGTTAGCCTGGCTCTGTCCAAAATTTAAAAATTCTCCTACGGCTCACTAATTAACATGTTATCTTATTTGTTTAATATTTTTTACAATTTGTTGCATCCTGTCTGTATGCAAAGCTAGGTTAATCGTCTCCAGCTCCATACTTAATGCACAGATATGAGAGTGGTATCGATCCTCTCATCAAACTCTCAAACAGAAAGAAAATAACCGTATTTCGCAAAATGCTGAATAAAACAAATGATAATACAGTCTACAAGCAGATTCTTGGGGGAACACGACTAACTTAAAAGGTCCTTTTTGTAGACAAATCATTTTAAATATTATACATACACAAAGCTTTTAGAAAGGTGCCGAATAAAAGTATGACTTTTTCTAAAAGATATTTCCATTATGATTGTGAATTAATCATTTAAAGAATTTTGACGGGTCCAAAATGAATGTTTTGTTTATCTCTGTGGACGATATTTGATGTTTGGTTCCCACATCTAACCAGACTTGTGAGCCAATAGTATAACGACTTTGGTATCACTTGGTATATCTGCACATTGCATATCTGTGACTAACTGACAACCACTAGTTGTGAAGTGAATGCAAAGGAACGGGGGAAGAAGAATGCAACATCTAGTGGATGAATGTTATCAACGTAATCAACAGCACCCGTAACATTATTTTTATCCTTTACTTAACAAAATTGTAAGATATAACTAGATTGGACCACTTAAACATGTTTAATAATTATAGGAGAGTCTGCAAAGGCCGCTCCACCTCTGTAGGTTAGTGCAGTAAATAAACTTCAAAACTCATGCTTTAATCGGTAGTATTTCATGTCATATAACACATGAAGCCTTGACTCATGTTCCCTCACCATGCCCTTCAAGGCCGGGTCAGCCAGGGGCGACCTGTTCCCGTGGAAGTCCGGCCACACGTGAAGACTGGAGCCCAGCAGGTCAACAGCAGAACCGGAGTTAGCCATTGTACTCAGATGGCTGTTGAGGTAGCTGTAGATGTTCTCACCAGAAAAGGGAAACCTGGGAAAAATAACAGCAAGCAAATGAAGAACCCAGTGTGATGAAATAACATTAAAGATGTCGTAAGATAGAAAACGCTGCAGGCCTTCTTCACTGAAGACACTGTGACATGATTTAGCAGGAAAAGCAGAGCTGTTACTAATAACATTAACAGTGGCTTGTAAAGTGTTCCAGTAAGCCACGTCAGTAGGCAAGCATGGACAATGTACCAGGCATTTTTATTTAATTCTAAGTAAAAAGTCAATCAATAAATTACTTTATTTGCAACATCCACAGAATAGCCGAGATGTATCTAGAATTAATAAATTTACTACGCTCGTAATCTTCCCAAATCTTCCTTAATATTATTATGCGTCAGCTGGAGAGGGATGACAGCTGTGCTAGAACATTTTTGGGAAGTGCAGCATTAAAAGCATCAGCTGACCTCTGCCGTGCCTGTTCCTGGAGCTGGGCGTAGGCGGCGTGGCCCTTCACCACGTGGTCGATCTGAGGGAGGAGAGAGAGCAACACGGTTTAACAGAGAGGATTATAGATGACACAGCTGATGACATAAATAAAGGCTTGTGAAAGCTGCAACTGATGATTATTAAAGTAAAGATCCTGGAGCTTAAAGTGATGTTATTAAAAACAGACAGACTGACAGATGAGTTGCTCACATCAAGGTGTCTTTTAGGTGCATTTACACATGGATTGTATACATTATGTCTCTACTTGCACACAGTTTTCTGCTGCTGTGCAGCAAAAAGCGTGTCAGTTACATATTGTATAATAATATAAAGCTCAACAGAGGACTGACCAGCCTTCCCGTCGCACTCTGTCCTCCCTCGTTGAGCCACAAGCCAGGCACCATGGCAGACAAGCAGGGCCCCCACACTCCTGGCACAAACAGAGGCTGCTCACTGATCTGATGCACATTAATGAAAAATGTTTTAGTTAACATTGTATATCAATCTAGCAATCTACAAAGAGATAGATATGGCTGTAGTAAAAAGCTAACAGACATACTGTAATGGAAACCACTGCAGTTTAAATTTTAGATAATATCTTTTTTATCAGATGACTTTTAATAGATTGCATGCTTGTGTATTAGTATTAGCTAAGTTTTACATCACCTCCAAGTTCAGAACTAAGTGTGTAAGTGTTACCAGACCCCGACACTCACTTTTGGAAAAAAAAATGATGATAAATGATAGCTTAAAAAAGGGTTTCATATCAGAGTTTTACAATTTGCTGACATCTCACTCATCCCAAAATTCACAGTATAAGTTGCAAACCTGGAAGGAAAACTTGCAATCTGAAATTTCTGATGAAGATTGGTAAGCAGTTATTGCAGAAGTCTATAAATACACACCTTAAATTAATACAGTATAAATGGTTAATGTGGATATCGGTGGAATTAAATCAATATGATAAAAACATACCAGACATATGCACAAAATGTAAGGAAACCAGGTGAACATTGTTTCACTGTATTTAGCAATGCAGAAGGATTAAAACATTCTGGGAAGAGATAAGAGTTATAACCGAGAAGATTATTTAAAAACAAATCTTACTGGACACTTTTAAGCTTTTCCTGTTGCGCTTATATCCAGAGAAACATAATTATATAGTAAAAAGGATCAAGCTTTTATAGACCTCAGCTTGCGTTACGCCAAAAAAATGTATTGCAATGCTATGGTAAAATATTCACAGACCAAGCACTACTCAATGGATAAGACAGATGGTATCAAAGCCTTCCATTAGAAAGGATAACTTACATATTAAAGGGTAATTTTGTAATATAATAATTGATATAGATTTAACAGATGATGATGATGGGCTAATTTCTGTGGACAATGCAGTTTTTGAGCTTGTAGAATTTGTATTTTTCTTCTAAATACTTGTTATATTTTGCATCTATTGCAATCGATATACTCCATTTCGTATAGATTACCATTTATTAAGACAGGAGGCGCATTCTTGTTTTGGGTTGTTTGTTTGTTTTCTTGGTTTAGTGTCAATGCAATAACTGTATATTGTGTTATGTATTATATCAGTGTAAAAGGCTGCATTTCATGGTGTTAAAAATGTAAATAAAAATGTGGGGAATACGGTCGGTATGTAAGTGTCAGAAAGGTCACACCACATCTATACTACGTTAAAGAGCATTTTTCAAAAAGCCACACAGCAGGTGAAATGTAGCTGTAAACGGCTCACCGCCATGTGACAGGTTGATGTTCCACAGATCAGCGCCATGCGGGAGGTGATCGGCTGGTTCTCACAGGGCAAATGAAAACCTTTTACATCTGCACCTATCACACCTGGAAAGAGCAAAATGAAGTATTTTAAAATCATATTTTATCAATGTCAGAATTTTTTTATTGTGCAGGGGTATAATACATATGAATATATTTTAGTATTACTTAATATAAAAAGTTCACAAAGCTCCCGTTAGAGCTCGGTCAGGGACAAATCTCAAATGATTTGCAGATGAAAAGCTTTGAATCCTTTTGAGGCGCTCCTCTAACCTTCGCGTGGAACTCAGAAGTGACACTAACTGCTGGAATAATGTTTGTCAAGCTGGTTTGAGTTTAAGGTGGAAGGTTCATCTACGCGTGGGGGCCGGGGGGGGTGTACATCACCGTGACAACTAAAAGTGCAGAGTGTTTGAGCCTCGGACTGATACGACAATGTGTGATAGGCAGAGGTCACGGCCTGAGGTCAGAGGGCAGAGTTCACGAGCAGTTTATCTCGCAGAACAAAACCAGATGGTTGGGATTTCTGAACCAGAAGAATTGTCGACCGCTGCCCCGAAGCCAACAACGTGCTCACAGATACAGTACACAGCATTAATTAGTAACTTTTTAACATCTGTTTGTCGCATCTTATTTAACTTTTGCACAAACTATTAAATCTGGGAGAGTTCCCCTGCTTCCATTCTAGTTAGAGATCTTCTATCACTACTACTGTCAGCTAACTAACAAGGCAGAAATGCCAACAAAATAAAATAAAAATGATTTTGACAACTACTGGCTCAGAGTGCCATAAACATCCTGTATTGTATGATGATATGCATGTTCCCTAGACCCCTGGCCTTTCATCTAGCACCACCAACAGGACACAATTTAAATGTGTGTACAAGAAATCTAAAAATCCACTTGACAGTCACCCCAGAGAATGAGCCCTTTGCATTTGGGAAATTTCAAGGGCTTTCCTCAGGCGCCAGACTCTGGTTAAAATTTTTCAACAACAAGATATTAAAATACTCCCACTAACTTGCTGTGGATATTTACATTCCCCTGAGATTGAAATCTAGTGTTGACGAGCCCCTGACCTTCTCTATCACCACAATTATGATAAACTTCATATTTGTGCACAAGAAATATCAACATATGATAATAACCAGAAGTTATTTATGCTCCCTTGTGGATGGACATCTTCATTTTTGACACTCCAGGAGCCACCCTAGAACAAAATGTCAACTTTAAGATATACAATCTTCTGCCTTTGATGTCTTTTGAAATCAAAACGTCTGTCAAAATTTGAGAATTTGACCTGTACACCTTGACTGATGACACATTTTCTGTTTTAAGGTTATAGTTTAAAAACGCTTAACTCTCAAAGCTATGTAGAACCTGCAAAGTTACAAAACGCAACTTAGAAGAAATAGATATATAATTGGCAGAGGAAGATTAGTTCAATAAACAGGTTTAGGGTGTAATACCTAGGCCTCCAGCATGAGCATCAATGAGAGAAGCACCAACTGCAGTTCCTGGCTCCAAACCCAAATCTGCTGCTGCATTCTGGGTGAGGCCGTCTCCCAACGGGCTCCCTGGAGAACACGTCATGCTGCCTGGATGACACAAAACAGCACAGCTTAAATAATGAAAGAAGAGCTCTTGTGTAGATGATGTGAAATTCCTGAGCGGTATTTTCAGATTTTCTTAAAGGAACAGTGTGCAGCATTTAGGGGGATCTATTAGCAGAAATAGGGTATAATAAAAGTACATTTTCTTTAGTGTATAATCACCTGAAACTAAGAATCGTTGTGTTTTCATTACCTTAAAATGAGACGTTTATATCTACATTGGGAGCGGGTCCTCTTCATGGAGCCGGCCGCCATGTTTCTACAGTAGCCCAGAATGAATAAACTAAACACTGGCTCTAGATAAGAGCCATTCGCGTTTTCACGTTTTCACGTTTTCACGTCAGCCACCGTAGTTCTCCTGCACGCTTGGCACACGGGAGGAGTTTCAGTTGGTTGCAACCTCACTGCTAGATACCATCAGATCCTACACACTGCACCTTCAAAATCTTACAATATCCAATTATATAGAAGCTACTTTGTTAATGTCTTTTACCTATTTTGGAAAAGTTGTTTTCCAGGAGATCCTCCAGTCCAATGCTCGTCCAAAAACCAGCATCCCATCCTTCCGGAGGGCAATAAGTCCATTTACACACCAGAGTACACAAAGACCTGTGAAACATCGGCGAATAGTACTGTAACATGCCTCATAACACATTCATTGAAGTACAACATGGGGTGACATTGACAGTATCTGGTGAAGGCCACAGTATCAAAAAACAGTTTGTCCATGATAAAAGACACATTCCTTAGAAAGTCCCCTGCTTTAGAGGACAACCCTATTCTTTCTTTTAAACAGACATTTGATACAAGGATAGTGTTTCAGCAGCTTAGCTTCACCTCGTTATAATACTGTAGTCACTAACAGCAATTTGTAGGTCACTGTAAATGGTGAACCCTTTTAATCCCACTCTGAAATTCATGTATTAAACTAGGGCTGGGCTATTCCGATATAAGTCATTTCATATTTTGATAACGATATCTCACGATGTAACATGTTTCTGGTAATTCAAAAAATAAATACTATGTATGTAAATATATTTAAAAATAAATATGTTATATGAAATAACCACGTGGCGATGCCTATTTGTGTTCTCTCTTTGCAAAATTAACAGTTTCAAGTGAAATTATAGCAAAAAAAAAAAGAATAAATATTTCCAGCTATACACTGACTAAGTTTACATGCATGCACACAAAAGAGTATCAGATTAAGACAATAGTTTGATTCAACTACACTGGGGTATTCCCATTAGCAGAATTCAATTCAGATTTTCTGAGAAATTTGAGGCTTTATGTGCTCGTTATTATCAACTAAACTACGTGCATCCTGTATCACAATATCTTGATATATGATTTCATCACGATACGATTCCATCGAAACAAGACAATAAATTATCATATTGAGTTATCGTGCAGACCGATATTAAACACATATTAAATAATTAGACAGATGAAGGTTTAAACGATCAGACAGTCACAATGACAACGAAGCTCACCGTGTCAAAGAGCCTGTTGCCTTCCAAGACAGGAAGTCTGGGAGGTCGAAAAAGTGAGCGGCTTTGTTCCAGCAGCTTTCTCTTAGATTCTGATTAAAACACAAGAGAAATATGTACTAATTAACCCTTTGATCAGTGAGTAATAACAGCACATGCATGTACTGACAGACCTTAACAATAAACCACTTTCAGGCTGATGCCTCCCAAGAAAAAAAGGTGGAATAAGGCTGAAAACAACACCACACACATGCTGACCAGCAGCCAACACAGAGAGAGCGACAATAAAACATGTAGAGATCAGTGGTCCTGTGGTGACCTTGCTCACCTCTCACCTCTTTGAGCCAGAGCAGCTTAGGGGGTTGCAGCTCTGGTGACATGACCCCACCCACCCTGCTCAGGACCCCGTGGCCGCTGTTGGTTATACGAGTGGCCTGCTCCTCGGCGCGATGGTCCATCCACATAACCACGTTCCTTTGTCTGTCACCTGGGAGAAGAAGAAAGAAGACGAAAGATCAGGTTTTAGTGAAAGCAAAATGTAAATAAGATATACCAAATAGCTAATACTGCATGATTAAACTGGTCTATTAGGAGATGATAAACAAAATTCTGACTGCCGTATATATATGTAATATCTTCTACGCAGCATATAATCAGTCATTTAACCTGAGTAACTTGGTCCTGACCCCTGTGTACATCTTGCTTAATTGAAAAAAAACATGAATCCCTACCAACTGCAGGGGTTCTGCTCTGTAGCTGACCCTGACCTCTGACCTTGCTGTGGAGGAGGTGGTTTTACCTTCAGGGATCAATAAAGTATCCCATTACATTAGACTAAACCAAACTGTCTGAGCAAAACACAACAACTGAAAGCTTTCATGTGAAAAGGCTCCAAAAAATCCATTCTAGTAAAGTTTTACAATCAGCTGGGGCCGTCCTCGACCAAAGAAAGTCTCAATCAACTAATCGATTACTTGATTTAATCGACAGATCCACATAGAATCACACAAAAGCACCACTTTCTTGTGTTTACCAGAGATGTGCTCATAGGTTTCTTAGAAATAAGTCATTTAGCATGAAAAAAAAGCATAAAAAAACAGCTAACGGCAGATTATTCGACTAATCGACTAAGAGGGGGCAGCCCTACAATCAGCATTTCAAAAACACAATTAATTCCAACCATTATGTGTGCTTAGGTATATATATATATAAACGGTGCATTCCTGAAGCAAAACATGAGTGATATGTGAGGTCCAAAGTCAGGCTATAAGGGAATGAAGTGTTTCACTTACCATCCTGACTGACTGGCACAGGCTGGAAGCTCTGGTCCAGAACCACCAGTGAGCAGGTCGCATCAAAGCCGATCCCTCGTACCTGACTCCTCTCCACACTTTGGGTAACTCTCTGGAACAGATATAAAATATAGTCTGAGACATCAGGTCAATGCTTTTATATATACATAATATCGTAATATATTCATAATATATAAAGTAATGGATAAACTGTTGAAATAGTTAGCTAAGCTAAGCTAAGATAAGATAAGATAAGATAAGATAAGATATTCCTTTATTAGTCCCGCAGTGGGGAAATTTGCAGTGTACAGCAGCAAAGGGGATAGCTAAAGAGAGTGTAACAAAATATGAACCATTTAAATAAAAGGAAGTATAAAAATAGGAGCAGTATATATAGTATTGACAATAAACAGACTATTAACAAAATTGCACAAGTGGAAAATGATATTGCACATTGAGAATGAAATGAATGAATGAATAAATGAAATTCCACCTGAAAAAGCAGTACTAGCTAAAAGTACTGGATAAACAGTTAAATAATTAGCTATATGTAATGGATTAATGGTTTTAAGGGTCCGGTTTCTGCTACTCAGCAGTAATAGCTTTGTGGGAATAAAACCTTGACCAAAATTTAAATGTATAAAAACAAATATAGCAACAATATCCATTTTTATGTTGTGTTACTTCGCATCCACTTTAAACTCTGTTGAAATGAACACATTTGGAACAGTGGGGTCTAGTCTATGATGATGGGGTACTTGAGTTTATCTGATAGGATAGGAGGTGAGTGTGTGTGTGTTAATAAAAGACTGGGAACCAACCAGTGCTCTGAGGTTTGTTTGTTTGTTTGTTTGTTTGTTTGTTTATTAAAATCCCCATTAGCTTTTGCATAGCAGCAGCTATTCTTCCTGGGGTCCACATGGTTTACATGGTGACAATACAAAAACACACATTTACACTACTCATCATACACTGACATAACACATCATAATACACGTAAAAAAAACACAAAGAAAATAGAAAGCCTCCTACTGAGTCTATCATGATCTAACAAATAAATCTCATCATTTAAATGGAATGCCCATAATACCCTTACACACCCAAGAATACTTATTAATTGCTAAAGTTTCTTCTTAAGTAATGCTCTTTTAGTGTTATTTTAAAACCATATATGGTATTTTGTTGTGTAATATGATTTGGGAGTGAATTCCATTCTTGCATTGCTCTGTATATTGCTGACCTGATTTGGTTTTGCATCTTGGTAAAGTAAAACAACCTGCAGCAGCATGCCTTGTGGAATAATAGTGTGTATCTGTACTAAAGGATAGTTTTTTATAAAAAATAAATGGTCACCCTACCTTGACCACTGTGCAACATTTGTCCCAGATCTCAGTGGAGGACTGGACATAGTGGTCAGACTGAGGCTCCCAGATGCTGATGGGCTCCTCTGCAGTGCTCTGCAGCAGCCCTGATCTGGTCACCAGAGCAGCTCTCACACTAGAGGTACCCACATCCACTCCAACATAGAAGACCTCCTCCATGAGGAAGACGAGCTGCATGATAGAGGAGGAGGGGACCCAGAGGTTGATTATTAACCAGGTTACACAGTCAATGTCAACAACTGTGTCGAAATAATGGAAATAAACACATATCAACGCATGCATATAGGTGATTTGCTTCTAATTAATGGTTTATGGTGTATGTTTTGGTGCATCAGATACTGAAATCAACGCTACAGTGCAGCAATTCAGAGATTTTCTACCAATGTTTTGCACAGAATAACCTTTCAAATACACACAGCAGACGTTATCAAACGCAGAGGACATTTGCACACCAGCTATAAGATACATATGAGAACTTACCGGCAGTTTAAAGTCTTATTTCAGCGCAGAAAACATCACTTTTAGAGTTTCTGATGAGCGGACTTTGTGCTGGAGACGGTGGCTGCGACGGAACGCCAAACTGGCCAAAAAGGACAAAGTCGATTTTTTTTTCTTCTTCCATTGAGCAGAGTAAAGTCTGAGTCTGAGTTTATTAAAGTCAAATAAACACCATGACAGGGTTATGTGGGAGATGGGAATGCCAAATACTGTAACAGTAGCCTATAATATGACACTGAAAACATATTCTATTTTGTTAAGAAGTCCAATCTGACTATAATAAAACATATGTATGGCATTTAACATGTAGGTCTACATCATTTTATAATTTGGAACATTTTATAGGAATTTCAACACTGAAGTGGCCTACAACAATATTGTAATACTATAATACTAATTAACCTATCATTATAATAATAATTGTAACATTAGATATATGATTTAGGACCTAAGGCAGGACCTGCATCATGCTGTATATCTAATGTAATCTGTCTTGTAAGGGGCCCCTGTGTTAAAATCTAGGTTTAATAGATGTATTATTTTAGTTTTTATTATTCTCTCATGATGCATATTCTTAAATAAAGCTGAGTCCAATCATATTACCACAAACTGACACACACAAAAACAGAGGACAATTTTTATTTTTTCATTTCTTGTCATGTCTGTAAACAAAGTAAACAAATTAATTTAGAGTGAGCACAATATAAACTTAAATAATGAAGATATTAAAACTACTTTTCTACAAGACAAAGCCTCAGGATTAACCAATAATGCAAAAAGTCTGTCATTTCAGTTGATATTCACAAACAAAATGTGCACAAATTAACCCTATCTGGAGCTTTCTAACCCCCAGACAGTTGCCCTGTTAGTAATCCACATTTACAAATATTATTTACGTTGTTGTTTTTAGTTTTTTTAGATGCATTTTGTATTGTGTTGTAGAAAATTTAGGACACTAGGATGTCTGTTATTATTATTTCATTCTTCAGTCAACAGTCCTCTCTCACAGAAGACATTTTGACTTGTCATAGGTGGAGAAGAAGCACATCAGGTGTAATAACATTAACGATGACTCTGCTCCATTTAAAGGTTACAGTAAGTGATGTCATTAAGCCACCATGTACAATGCAAGGACTCCAGGATTCGTAAAACTGAGTAGTATGCAGCCGTTGTTAATGTTATTATGTCTTCAGTCAAAGAGGTCAATGAAAAAACTTAACTACAGGAGTAAAGACATGTTTACATGAGTTACTAACCACTCATAGGTGAGCTGAAGAACATCATTTACTGTAATAGATAATAATCTGTCACAGTACGGTGTATAGTGTTAGGGCTACAAAATGGGCTTTGTTGCAGAAAGTCAGAGACGTTAACCTGCCATCAAAAACACTGGCTCTGACTAAGAATTCCCAGACTTTCTAGTCTGCATCCCGCCTGGTCACTTTCCTCTATTGTGTCCTTTTCTTAGAGGAGATCAGCAGCTGTCTAAAGGAAGCGTTGCTGGCTGTGATCAGCGTGTTTGGACCAGGAATGATCAGCGGAGATGGAGCACAGAGGAAAAACCAAAGCAGCAGGACAGGAAGAAACAGATGGTCTTCAACAAACACTGCACGGACAGTGTTTGAAATCTCATCTGTCTCTCTCACTGCTCAGTGTGTATGTGTGTGTGTGTGTATTCCTCTGGTCCATGCCTGAAGGTAATCAAAACTTTGCTCTGTTGATACATCAACACATGCATATATAGTCTTTCTCTGTGTTTTACTCTCATGAAAGGGGGAGGAGTGTTTCCATGGACCCTGGACTGTCCCACCTCTGTACAACAAAAGCTGGCCTGTTGAGAGGCCGGCAGGACCAGCTCCTGATTAGAAAAGTGCATGCAGTGGAAACAGCTGGCCCGGGCAGGCAGGAGGAAAGCACTGTTATCTAAAACCGACCCCGTCAGGCCAGCAGAGGGGAAGAGCTGACAGAGAAACAGGAAGCACAGGGGGTAGTTTGATAGGAAAATACTCCTCAGTGGGGCTTAACACAGGTGTTCAGGCTAGAGAGACACAGAGAGAGTAAAATGTCTCAGAAAGTTATTGTTACATTAGCAGCTGCTCTGTTATTTTAAGAGAAGAAGAAAAAAAAGCGGAGGCCTTGTATGCCTTCATTACCGCTGTGGTATTAGACACAGAAGTTTCTGAAGCATTCCAGCGCTGGATTTCTACTTCAGGGTGTCAAATGGGTGTTGCAAAGCCGTGTTGCGAGGACTACATGTCATCTCGAGAGTGTCGACCTCAGGCAGCTCTGGTTCTCCCAGGCTGTCTGGGGCTGTTAACTTATTTATAGTTGGCTTGAGGAGAACATGTTGAATAATACAATGGGGGGAGGCCAGACAGACTGGACTGCAGCTGTACAGAGACTTCAGTCATCGGTGCAGCATCACATTTGACCTATGACAGTCGACCACGGAATATAATGAATATATTTCAGGCACAGAAAGGTTATCATGTAACTTAAATACGCGCACAACAAGCAAAAGATCAAGTGGCCAAATTATAAGTATGAATGGCGTTTTGGTTTTAGGGCTAAAATAAACGTCATGATACATCTACCGTGATAACAATAAACACAATGACCAATGACCTCTTTTTAATTAATCACTGCATTGTATTTACTTCCATGTTTAGGCTCAATTCTGATGTTTGTCCTTATTACAGACTTATACGTGTATATATACACATGTATATGTATACATACTGTATATACATACTTACATATATACGTATCCTACGTATATATGTATGTATACATATATACAGTACATACACAGTATAATACACACACACGTATACATATTTACATAAACAGTATACACAGGTATACATACATATATATATGTACGTACATATACACATATACACACACACACATATACATACATATACACATTTACATATATATATACACACACACACACACACACACAGTAAAAAGTTACTAAAATAATAATAATAAAATAATAAATAAAAACACTGGTTATTGGAACTGTTACCACTTTGATTGTATGAACAATTTATTACAATCAGCATTATAATATAAATATAGAGCAGTAAGAGGTGTTCATAATGCCTGTAGTTATTTAGATTCATCTTATTGTTTAGCCCTATAAGTCAATATATATTAATTGTTCTTCTTATAGTAACAATTATACAACAACCCGATATATACAGTACAGTTTTACAGTAACAATTTGACTTCTATAGGCTGTAGGTTAGGTAGTGTATGTTGGTTGTTCCTGTCATTGTTGTCTTATGTCTATATTTCTGTATATTGTTACTGTGTGAAGGCCTAAGAATACTGAGAGCTACTAAAAAAATGCAGTCATATTTCTTGTATGCGTCATACTTGGCCAATAAAGTTGATTGTGTTTCTGAGAGCACATGTCTCCACAATCTGTTTCTCTGTAAGAAAGAAAGAAGAAAGGCACCTCAGTTGTAGAAAGTATTTATTTGTTTTAAATGCTGTGTTTCCAACAAAAGAGCTCTTGGTGCAGGTGTGACCTAATTTTCTTTCTTCTAGCCCATCTTTACCCACCTTCTTAATATTCAATTCAATTCAATTCAATTCAAATCACTTTATTTGTCCCCCAGGGGCAATTGTAGAGGCTCATAGAGTAGTACAATTAACAACACAATACAGGAACATTTTAAACATCTTGAAAGTTAAAAATAATGATAATAAAATAGTATCATTAATATATCTATATATAAAATAATGATACTAAAATAGTATCATTATTATATATATATATTTATATAAATATAAAATAATGATACTAAAATAGTATCATTATTATATATATATATTTATATAAATATAAAATAATGATACTAATATAGTATCATTATATATATATAAATTTATATATATAATAATGATACTAATATAGTATCATTATATATATATAAATATATATAGTAATGATACTAATATAGTATCATTATATATGTGT